>JAHPZR010025255.1:0-7500 GCA_019787425.1 Platygyra sinensis
GTTGTGTTCATTTTTATCCCGTTGGTGTTGATAGCCATACTTTACATTATCATCTATTTAAAACTCAAGTCACAGAAGATTCCAGGCGAGCAATCAGCCAACGCTGGACAACAACGCCAGCAAAGGGAGCGAAATGTGTTGAAAATGGCCATTGCTATTGTGTTAGGGTTTGCAGTGTGCTGGCTGCCCCTCGCTATCTCGTGGTGTATCTCCATCCAATGGCCGAATTGTGGCATCACTTACGTTGACTTTGTTGTCAATTTTACGAGTGTAGCAAATTCTGCCATAAATCCTTGTATCTGTTTTATTTTCAGCAAAAGTTATCGTAACGAAGTTATGGCTCTCTTTAGATAAATGATTGTGAACATACGTATTTACAGTTTAGAGGATCAGTGGACTTAACGTGTAAAAACCGTTAAGTTTTAATCTTTTTTCTTATTTGATTCAATATACACTATGATAGCTGGCGTTCTCTTTCCAAATTCAGAAAATATTCAATATCTTTTCTCCACTTCACAACAAATAATACAGTAGTGTAAACAAACTAGCAGTTCCTTCCTTGAGAGACTAACTTATATATTCAACAAAACCTCCTGGGCTTTTGCATGGGGTTTAACTTGGATGAATTTTAATTTTTTCGTGGTTCCTGTTGAATTAATTTTTAGTGAATTTTTTTTCCATGTTAAAATCCAAATGGTTTATTGACTGACTGGGAAGCCCAGACAAGAAGCTTCTGCCAATAATATGCAAGTTGTAGTCACCTGCAGTGTCAGGACGTTTTCCCCTATGACACGTACCTTCGTAATTTATACAATTTACGCTGTCTTTAGCTTCGTTTTAACTTTCATAACTCCCCTTCATTGTGGAGAAACAAGATAAACACCTGGTTTTTTTTTTGTCTCCCTTTTTATTGTCAGCATTTATAATCTTCATAGTCACAGCAAAATTAATTTATTCTACAACACGAAACTGTCATGTGCATTAGCACAATAACCTGGCTCTCAACTGAGAGAGTTGACGTTTTCTTTCCAAATTCAGAGAATATTCATTATCTTGTCTTCACTTCACAACAATAACACAGTAGTGTCAACAAATTAGCAGTTCCTTCCTTGAGAGACTAACTTATATATTCGACAAAACCTCCTGGTCTTTTGCATGGTGGTTTAACTTGGTTAATTATTTGTAGGGGTTGCTGCTTGTTTCATTTGTAGTGAATATTTTTCCTTGTTAAGATCCAAATGGTTTGTTGACTGAGTAGGAGGCCTAGACAAGAAGCTTCAATCTATCAATCATTTGCAAGTTGTTTTCACCTGTAGTGTTTCGACGTTTTCCCCTAAGACACGTACCTTCGTACTTTGTACAATTTATGCTGTTAACTTTCATAACTCCTTCGTTTTACTGAAACAAGATAAAAGCCTGTTTTTTTGTTTGTCCATTTTTTATTGCCTGCATTTACAACCTTCATAATCGCAGCAAAATTAATCTATTCTACAAGAAACCGTTACGTGCATTACCCAAGATCCTGGATCTCAAGATAGTAGGCGTTTTCTTTCCAAAGTCAGAGAATATTTATTATTCTTTGTGTTTAAATGTATGTAAGTTGTCGTCTAAGACACTTTCATACATCACTCGATTTTCAGTAAAATATTTACTGTTTATTTATCTAAGTGCATAAGCCGAATTCATCTTTTACAGTGTTTAGCGAACCAGTGCGTGCGTTTAGCGTTTGCCTTTGCATACAATCACGCAAAATAACTTATAGGAATAATTAAATCGTTTTAGAAAACAATATCAGCTCGGCACGCTCCAGCAAATTAAAAATATTGTGGAATCTGGCAACAGTTTCCAACACTTGTCTAACAGCTATACTTTGTAATGTGAATACCACCATTGTTAAACAAGTGATACTACAATAATGGTAATGTATGGATTTAGTCAAGCCTGCAAAAACAAGTCGTGGGCCAGGTTGTTCAAAGCCCGATTTTGCGAGCCTATTAAAAGCGAAAATTTTGATTTGAGTTTTGCAACTTTTCCGTGTGGTTCTTTGTTTATATTGTTTGGCCCTTGCTATGAACACAGTCGAACCTCCCGGGAGCGGACATCGCCGCGACTAAGTGTCCGCTTAACGGAGGTGTCCGCTAACCGGAGGGTAATAAAAACATTGCACTAGAGGGAATGTAATGTACCATAACAAGTACTCAAGACCACTTGTAATTGTATAATTCCTCACAGGGTTGTTAAATGTTGCTTTTCTATTACAGGTACACAATTTATCACTTATTTTAACACCATGGGTCAATAATAAAGACTTGCCGCTAAATGCATTTTAGAAATTAAGATACTCAAACGCCAATTTTTTGGAGGTGAACATATTAAGAGAATAACAGAACATAAGAAGTACATAATTTATGCGCGTTTTTATGATTGTCATTTTCAAACGCAGTGTCCTTTTGTAGGTAAAAAGAAACTATCGATCAAAGTGGTATTAATGTAGTTCGTTGTGTGATCGTCCGGGTGAGTGTAGTTCTGAAAAGAACTGTTGTTGGTGACTGACGTTTCGACAACCTGAGCGGAAGTCATCTTCAGAGTCAAGTGAATAGCGTTTGTCAATGACAAACACTATTCACTTGACTCTGAAGATTAGATGGAAGTGTTGCAGGCAAGAGCATAGCACTTAAATTTACACTTCAGAGTTAATTCTCTGTTCCACCATATTGTCACATAGGCCGCGGACAGCTGGAACAAAGATCTGCCAATTACTAAACATGTCGTGGAAATTTCTTAATCGCTTATCCTTTCCTCACAAATGACGACATTAAACCGAACAGTTATCTCGCTTTCGCTAAAACATGAATAGGGTGCTTTTACTAAGTGAAGAGACCAGAAGAAAGCTTATTCGTGAGCCGAAATGGAAAAAAAAAAAACTGAAAGGCAATGCCGGAAGACGTAGATACACGCGATAAATAGAACATCCATACATTGCTGGTTCCCCAGCAATCTTACAGCAAAAATAAAATGGAATAGCCTTTGCTTACTACCTGATGTTCCTTCTTCTTTTCTTCAATATGGACCGAACAAGCTAGTTCAATGACATATTTTTATTACACGAAACATGCCCGTTTCAAATATCACGAGTTGGCTTAAATTTCCTTTTTGATTAAGCACAGTTGCAAACATATATATTTTTTTAAAGAAACTGATTCTCAGTGTTATAACCCAAGTTTGAACCTGATCCTATAGTTATTTCGCCTTTATTGAAGTCATATGCAGTGCACAAGGAGTCTCTTTTGTAAACAGACTCACTAACAGAAAGACTGACTTGGATACTCGAGAGACGTTATGAATTTGCGGAGTAATTTCATATCACATTTGCGCGGCAGCATTTGATTAAGCGGTTTACGTTGTCATCATATTTCTAAATGTAAACTCTGAAAAGAGACATTCTCTGATAAGACATTAAGATGAATTTTTTTTTCAAATACATCGTGTTCTAACGTTGAACATCCTGTGCTCTCATTGACTGTTCTTGATGAAAACTGTGATGCACGACCAAACAATAACGGAAGAAACTTACTGACGATTGTTAATCATGCTTGGAATAGATCTCATAAACAATTCAGCTAGCTGTCACTATACCATCTGAGTTGCAGCATTGACGTCATAGGTAACTGTCTACTTCCTGAGTCATAGCTGTTAAGACGTTAAGTGAAAGCAAAATGTGAAAAGCAATTTGTGACACAAGCTGATTGACATCTTCCTTTTGTTGAGCTACTCACGAAATAGAAAACCCCAATTATTTTGCCAAATAGACCGCGTACAGCTGGAACAAAGAGCTGCCAATAACTAAACAAGTCATGGAAATTCTCTAATCGGTAAATTTTATCTCGCGAATGAGAGCATCAAGTGAAACAGTTATCCCGCCTTCACTAAAAAATGAAATTGACGATTACTAAGTGGAGAAACCAGAAGGAAACTCATTTGTGAGCGTAAGCGAGTGGAAAAAGGAACTGAACGCCAATGTCGGAAAACGTGAATACAACTATGGATGGAACTCAGCCATCGAGCTGCCCAAGCAATCCTACAGCAGAAAAAATCGGAATGACTTTTGCTTACTGCCTGACCTTTATTGTTTCTTTGGCTGGGAACATCGTCATCGGAATAATTGTTTACAAGACGAAAAACCATGAGAAAACCCATCAACTTTTTCATTGTGAACATGGCCATGTCTGATCTGTTTCTTCCGATTATCGTGATCCCTAAGGTGGTACAAATGCACTATACACATTCCTGGTTTATCGGTGGTTCTCTTGGCCAGGCCTTGTGCAAGCTATGTTACTTCTTGCAAGGTCTCTCTGCTACTGTTTCTATTCAGAGCCTAGTTCTGATAGCAGTGGATCGATTTGGTGCTGTAGTGTTTCCTCTCCGTTCTCCACTCATCAGTTCAAAGCTGTGCCTGTTCTTCATTCTCGCCACTTGGATTGTGGCGATAGCTGTTAACTCCCCACAGCTTTTCGTCAACAAACTTGTTGAATATCCTGAAGGACTGGTTTGTAAGCTGCATTGGATTGAAGTTTTTAGAGAGTCCTCATCCGCTATGAATTACGCCGTGTCCTACGCGGTTGTGTTCACTTTTTATCCCGTTGGTGTTGATAGCCATACTTTACATTATCATCTATTTAAAACTCAAGTCACAGAAGATTCCCGGCGAGCAATCAGCCAACACTGGACAGCAACGCCAGCAAAGGGAGCGAAACGTGTTAAAGATGGCCATTGCTATTGTCTTAGCGTTCGCAGTATGCTGGCTGCCCCACGCCATACTTTTTCTCCTCCTCTTGGCGAACAGAATCGTATGGCCGAATTGTGCCATCCGCTACGTTGTCTATGTTGTCAATTTCATGCCTCTAGCAAATTCTGCCATAAATCCTTGTATCTGTTTAATTTTGAGCAGAAATTATCGTAACGAACTTAGGGCTCTCTTTAGATAAATGATTGTGAACATACGTATGTACAGTATAGGTTCAGTGGACTTAAAAGTGTAAAAAAAACGTTAATTTTGAACAGCTTTTTATTTGATTCAATATACACTTTCACTTAAACAAACTTTGCAAAAAGGTTTCAACCTTTCTTTGGGAACTGAGTTTGCCATCATCATTTGTAGTTGTTATACACCATGTTTGTAATTTTCGCCCAAAGCAGCGTAAGTGATAATTATTTCAAGACTGTATTTTGTTTGATTCACTGCGCGCTTGAAAACGTGACTGACCGTTTGTAACCATTCTTTTGTGTTTATTTTCCATCAATGTAACTATTCGTAAACGTGACTGACCGGTTTCTAACCATTCTTTTGGTGTTTTATTTTCCATCATTTGTAATTATTTCGTAAACTTTTTATGTTCTTAACGTTTAGGAAGCGTGAATAAAGTACATGTCTGAATACTATTTAGCAATTTTCTTGATTGGGAAGCAACAAGGTCAAAGCAGTATTGAATGGTAAAGTCCGGCCGATTCCTATTCCTCTTAGCTTCCAATTCTATGTAAGATTGCCTTTTCGTAACTCTCTCACAGTTTTAGCTATAAACAAGTCAAGCACTCTCTCTGTTTCAGTTTTGTCTTAGTTTTGCTTGGCAGAGTTTTATGAGCTGCCTATGTGCATCACCACTTCGTGATGTCTACGTAAGTCTAGACGAAATTCTGAAGACAAAAAGCATATCCAAGGTTTATATACTAGTACTAGTGTTCCTTTTCTTGGGAGACTAACTTCCATATTCGAGGAAACCTCCTGGTCTTTTGCTCTCTGCTGAGCTCATTATAGACATCTGTTTGTCAACTGTTTCTGTAGTATTGTTGATGAATCATTGTCTATACTTTGCTAGTGGGCCACTAAAACAAGTCATGACTCCTCTTTTTTCTTCTTCAGCTTTTTTTAGTGCTGTAGGATTACGCTTTTCATCATGGGGTTTAACTTGTTGTTTTTTTTTTTATCGTGGTTGCTGTATGTTTCATTTTTAGCGAATAATTTTCCATGGTCAGATCCCATGATTTCTTGACTGAGTGGGAAGCCTAGTCAAGAAGCTTCTGTCGATCATTCGCACGTTGTTGTCACCAGCAGTGTCTGGACGTTTTTCGCTCGAACAGACACGTACCTTTGTTATTTATACAATTTTTGCTGTTATTCTCTCTAGAAGTCTTCAGCTTCGTTTTAACTATCATAACTACCCCTTTTTTGGTGAAACAAATAAACGCGTCGCTTTTTTTCTATTGCAGCATTTATTAGCTTATTCTACTTAACAATTAGATTATGAGCTCGAGATTTCTATCGCGTGATAGTTGACGAGGGCGCAGCCCGAGACAACTATCGCGCGATAGAAATCGAGAGCGAATAATCTAATTGTTTTAGTACAAATCTACTAGTCGTTCAAAACTTTATCTAAATCCTCTTCTCAACACTTCGAAAACGCCAAGAAACGGCCGTCATTTTGTTAACAAGGGCACACTGTTACGCTACTCACTATCTATCACAGAAGAGATAGTGAGTAGCGTAGCCAATCAGAGAACGGCATTCGTGATAGAACGCTAATAGATTTATACTAAACTGTCATATGTGCAATAACCCAAGAACGAAGGTCTCAGTGGGCGTTTTATTTCCAAACTCCGAGAATATTTATATTTTTTGTGAAAATGTATGGAAGTTTTTCTCTAAGACACTTACTTCGGTACATCATAAGATTTTCAGTGTAATATTTACTGTTTATTTATATAATTGCATAGGCCGAACTCAAGTTTTATACTGTCTAGCGAACCAGTGTTACGCCTTTGCCTATGTATACAATCCCGCGAAGTAACTTATGGGAATCATCACATCGTTTTACGAAATAATATCAGCTCAGCGCTTTCAAGCAAATTGAAAAACTGTGGAATCTGGCAACCGTGAGTTTCCAGCACTTTTTTAACAGCTATACTTTGTAATGAGAATATATGTTAATATATAGATTTAGTCAAGCCTAAAACAGCAGCTCCTGAGCCGGGTTGTTCGAAGCAAGATTAAGCGAGCCCATTATAAGCGAGATTTGAGTTTTGTAACTTTACGATGAAGTTCTTTGTTTATATTGCTTGGCCCTCTGTTTTAAATACAGTCGAACCTTCCGCAAGCGAACATCAACGGGACCAAGTGTCCGCTTACGGGAGGTGTCCGCTTACCGGAGGGTAATAAAAACAATGCCTATATAATGTACCAAAACAAGAACTCAAGACCACTTGTATTGTCTATCACAGGGTTGTTAGATTCCTCTCCTTGCATGCGGTCGGCACGCGGGAAATTTGAATTGACCAATCAGGATTCAGCAGGCGAGAAAAACTTTACTGTCCTGACGTCAATGTAAGTTTACAGGAAAGGCATTGAAGCCAGCCAACTTTTGTCGCTGGAGATGGCACTAAATATTCACGAAAAGGGATTTACAATTGTCAAAACCCTATTAGTTCTTAAAATGTGAAAAATATGAA
>JAHPZR010025255.1:12500-21993 GCA_019787425.1 Platygyra sinensis
AAAAAAAATATTGCCAGATAATTTCCGGCTTTCTTGTTGATTGTTTTTGTATTTTTCCATTACAACCTATGCATTTCTATTTTTGTTTCAGTTTTCTCCATAGAAAAGCGGTGAGAACGTTAAGCACAGGAGCACAAAGGAACATCTTATGTCCACTCGCAGTCATCGTAAAGGTCGGCGATATTCCTGTGGGTCCTCGCCACAGCCGGGTCAATCGAGCAACATGGGCTGAAATTTGATATAAAGTTTAGACTGAGTGAGTCAGGGAGGATAACGTTTTTAAATATATAAAACTGCACAAATGCCAAAATAACCAGTTCACAATCCTGTTGTGTAAATGCCTTCCACAAATTGCGCATGCAGAAATATTTAAAAAATCTTTATTACTTTTATCCAATAGCATCATCGTGTTAAATTTGTCAGACTTTAAGAAAGTACTTTTTATCTCTCTCTGTCATACAAATATAATCTTCAATTCGTCAATTCCTTGGAATTACTTACACGTAGTCAAAAAATAAAGAGGATTAACAATTTATCTAGTTTGGCGATTTTTACATTGTTAACCTGGAGTCGCTAAGAATTGGTTTACCTCAATGTAAAAACCTGCCAACTTTTTCTTTGTTTTGTAGCTATTGTTAGTTATTTTGCTTAATATATACCTCCCAACTCAAATACGTCTTCTGATTGGAGGAAAACGTGTCACGTGCCGTGGGTCAAAACTCACTAACTCCTCAGGGCAAACAAAAGTCACTAACTCCCTACGGAATTAACATGAACTTTCGACTCGCACATTATCAGGTCGTGCTCTTTGAAACCGAGCCAAATTTATGAGCCAGCGGGCGTAAAGCAAAATATTTCTTCGCATTTTTTTCTATCTTTGAGTTGGGAGATATACCAAAACACTGAAGAACTGGCCGCGCGGGAAACAGTGAGCCGTTTTGTTTCCCCTCAAAACAAAACAAAACTTGCTGTTTGCTAGTCATAAAGTGATTAATAATCATAGGACCTCGTTTCCTTGGTCGCTTTCCATTCAATCAAAAATTCCGAAATTTTGGAATCGTGGAAAAATGCTATGGAAATGTTATTAGAAAGATTCGGAAAAACCCCGGTAAGCGAACCAGTCAGCTGAAATTTCCGGAAATTTCGGAAAAAAAGTAATATGAACGAAAATTCCCGATAAGAAATTTTCGAAGTATTTGGTATACATCGCAACAGGTAAAGTCAGCATACGAGCCAATTATGGCTCATCAGGACGGAGCTTATCCCGGTTTCTGTAGCATGTAGCGACTGGGAGTATTTCTACTCCCCTCTGGATGGGATGCTAGTCCATCGCAGGGTTACCTCCAGCATTAGATTCGCCGGCACCCATTTATACACCTGGGTGGAGAAAGGCACCGTGAGAGTAAAGTGTCTGGCCGAAGAACACAACACAGTGTCCCTGACCAGGGGTCGAACCCAGACCGCCCGCTCGCTCCGGAGTCGAGGGCACTAACCATGAGGCCACCGCACCTCCCACAATTAAAGATTGTCGACTATTCCTGAAATTCCGAAAAATGCTGTACCACTCGTCACTGGAAATTTGGGGAAGCTCCAGCCAGTTTCTTTCATGGACTGGAAAGTGCCAAAGAAAACATCAACAAATAGAAAAAGATTTTCCTGAAAACCCCGGAGCAGGGGGCCCGTTTCTCGAAAGACCCGGTAACTTAACGGGCCCGAAATCAAAGTCTCAATAGAAGTAGCGCGTGTTCTGATCTCTGATAAAGTCCATTTTGTTTCTTTAGCAGATAACTACTGTACAATTTTCAAACCTTTTGAAACTGCCTCTAGAATGGAAAACAAAACAGCTTAACGGGCCCGGTAATTACCGGGAGCTTCGAGAAACGGGCCCCTGCAGGTTAGAATATTGAAATAGCGAGCGTACCAGCCTATTTGGTGATTGCTATCACAATACAAATTTATTTCAGTTCCCTTAAAAAAAAAAAATGCGAAACAGAATTTACGTATGAGGCACGAAAGTAAGTGTCTGAATGGGAATCTTTCGCATGCTGCAGGTGATAACAACGTGTAAATGATTGAGAGAGGCTTCCTGTCTAGGCTTCTCACTCAGTCAACAACCATTTGCATTTTAAAGTGCTATTTATATTACTTCAAATTGAACAAAAGGGCAGCCTAAACAGAAAAATTATCAAGGTACTCCTCCATAATAAAAGACGTAAACCTACAGCAATGAAAAAAGCTCAAGGAGAAAAAAGGGGACTCATAACTTGCTTTTTTTTTAGTGACTGAGTCCTACTAGTGAAGCATAAACACAAAGCCATCAAGACTGCTACAGGAAAACAGATGTCTATAATGAGCTCATCAGGGAGCAAAAGACCAGGAGGTTTTCTTGAATATTCAAGTTAGTCTCCCAAGGAAAGGACTGCTACTAAGCGAATTACTGCATTTGCCTTTGTCTTCAGAATTAGGTTCAGAAATACATGTTGAACATTTAACACTTACTGACTGGTTCCGAGGGGAACAGTGAATTTTGTTTCCCGAGAATCTCAATGTTTCCCGAGACGAAGTCGAGGGAAACATTGAGATTCGAGGAAAACAAAATTCACTTTTCCCCAAGGGACCAGTCATTAAGTGAAAAGCAAATTTTGGAAAACGCGCCGAGATTACAGCGACAACATCAGGCCATCTCTGATCACGCGCAACATTTCGCGGGTAACAGTGAACTGTTTCCCGTTTGACGTCATAGTTTTCGCAATGTTGCCCGCTCATGGCATTTGGCGGGAAACAGTTTCATCGTTAGATGTCATATGACCATGAACTAGCCAATGAATGGGCGCGCTGTAGCAGGAAAAACGCCAGCTATCTAACAACACGATTTGGTGCTGCACCTGGACAGCTCATAAAATACTGCCAAGCGAAACAAAAATAAAAGAGAGAGGGCGCTTAATTTGTTCAACTAAAACTGAGACAGAGTCATGAAAAGAAAAAATCTCATAAAGAAATGGCAACTAAGGAACGGGAATCGGCCGTATTGACGTTTTAACGTACTTTAATAGTATTCGTGTACTTTATTGATATCGAATAATGAAGGGAATACATTACTTCACGAAACAGCAACAAGTGATGGCAAAAATAATCGTCAAACGAATGGTTAAAAACAGGTCTGAGAAGTTTATCAAGAGTACATTGAATAACACAAAAAGCACTATTGAAATCAATATTATTTACCCGGTTTAAGACGGCTCAAAGCGTCCTATGTACAAATTACAAAAGGTAAAGTAACACATTTTACGAGTTTTAGGTCGACTGAACCTCTTTGCAGTATATAACTATCATCTTGTACTGCGCAGATCAAGATCATAAATTTATCTAAGGAGAACTTGAAGTTCTTTACGATAATTCCCACTGAAAATGAAACAGATAGAAGGATTAATGGCAGCATTTGCAACAGACATTAAACGGACAGCATAGAAAACGTATGGGGCGTCACAATTTGGCAATATGGTGCTGTTCGTAAAGAGGAGAATAAACAGTATCGCGCGGGGAAGCCAGCATACTACAAACCCTAACACAATAGAAATGGCCATCTTTAACACATTTCTCTCTCTTTGCTGGCGTTGCTGTCCAGCGTTGGATGATTGCTCGCCTGGAATCTTCTGAGACTTGAGTTTTAAATAGATGATAATGTAAAGTATGGCTATCAACACCAACGGGATAAAAGTGAACACAATTATATAAGACATGAAGTAATTTTCAGGGGATAAGGACTGTCCAAAAACTTCATTCCAATGCCACTCACAAACCAGTTTTCCAGGATATTCAACAAGTTTCAAAACGAAGAGCTCTGTGGAGTTAACAGCTATGGCGACGATTCAAGTGGCGAGAATGAAGGACGGGCACAGCTTTGAACTGATGAGTGGAGAACGGAGAGGAAATACCACAGCACCAAATCGATCTACTGCTATCAGAACCAGGCTCTGAATAGAAACAGCAGAGGAGACATCTGGTATAAAGGCTTTTAACTTACAGAAGGCCTGGCCAAGAGAACCACCGATCAGCCAGGAGTCTGTGTAGAGCATTAGTATATGTAGAGGAATAACGAAAAAAGGAAACAGCAGATCGGACATGGCCATGTTTACAATGAAAAAGTTGATGGGTTTTCTCATGGTTTTCGTCTTGTAGACAATTATTGCGATGACGGTGTTCCCAGCAAATGAAATAATGAAGAACAGGCAGTAAACAAAGGTTTTTCCAACTTTTTCTGCTCTAGGATTGCTAGGGCAGCTCGATGGCTGCGTTTCATTCGTCGTTGTATTCAAGTTTTCCGAGATTGCCATTCAGTTTCTTATTCCTCTTCGGGTCACAAATGAGTTTTTTTTTCTGCTTGGTTTGTTCACGCTTGCTTGTTCACGTTCTGCTTGCTTTGGTAACTTCCCTTTATTTATGTCTTAGCGAAGGCAGGGTGACTGTTCGGTTTGTGTGCTTAACTGGGATGATCAATTATGACTTCATAGGCAGCTCTTTGTTGGATTTGTTTCGCACCTAATTCCACCAATACTTAGGGTGGTCTATTTCATGAGTAGCTCAACAAAAAGAAATTAACGTCGTATCAGCTAGCGCTTGCGTCACAAATTGCTTTTTGCTTCACATCTTAACATCAAGAGTTAGGCCTGATGCACGTCCTCCTCCCCCCTCCCCCCTCCCCGTCCCCGCGAAAAAGCGGAGAAATCACGTAGTTAGAAAGAAACTAATAAATAGAATTGTAAAATTATCTGAGACCAAAAATAAACTGCAATATATATGCAAAGAGAGTGACTAAAAGGAACCGATTTGAGCCTCCCACGTGATAAAAAAAGTGCAAATGCTTCACAGAAGCTTCCAGTTCATGGTTCCTACAAAGTCGACAGACAGTGAGTTAATTATTACTAAAGGTCGGCACACACGAAAAGACTAGTTCCTTCGACCAATCCCCTTAAGAGTTTTCACTTTGGGTGTGCCCGCAGGGACTTGTCCCACGAACAATTCACTCGAAGCTTTTTGAGGAACAAGTCGCAGGGAATTGTCCCAAAAATTCAAACTGGTTTGAATTCGTGGGACTAGTGGCAGGGACAAAAGTTGGTCCCAGCGACTAGCTTTTAAGCACAAATGGCCAGATCACACGATAGAACTTGTCCCTGAGACTTGTTTCAGGGACTAGTCGCAGGGATCTGAGAAAACTAGGCCAACAAAATCCTCACCACACGCTAAAAGCTACAGATAAATAAAACAAAAAAAAATGTAAGTAAATACGAAAACAGATTAAGTCTACAGAAACAACTATGTAATTAACTGAGGTTGGCAATGCAGTATGTTATGGGAGGTGGATAAATAAGATAAAAATGAATAAGATAGGCGAAACAAAGGTGATAGCTGCTGAGAGTATTTTCTAACTTTCGAGATAATGGTTTCTAAGGCTTCGTAGGAGTCTTCAGCTGCTAACATATTGATCAAGATCATACGAATTTTCCTTTTTTTTTTGCTAGTGGTCCGAGCTACCGCTTCGTTTTCCACCGCAAAATCTCGTTCTTGTATTCTTTGTTGTTCGTCAGATCGCATGTAATATAAACGGAGCATATACCTCAGGTTGAACGTCGTTACTTCATTCCGGAGTTTTGAGAAGCTAGATCATGTTGGCTAGCAAGAAGTTTTTTAAGACATAGGTTCCCGCAATCGATTTAAAACTGGCCAATCAGAAACTAATCAAGTTTTTTCACTATCATGATTACTTTCAATTTTTTCTCTCTCTCTGTAAAGTAAAATTGATTCGTTTAGTAGGCAGTTCTTCTCGAAAATTGCAATAAAAATACTGCGAAAGCATTGCTTTGTACTTTACATGACACAGACCACTGGTGTACGCGTTACCTGTATTTAACAATGCAATTTGGGGTTTAGGACACGACCGCTGTTTTTGCAATTTTCTCTTGTTCTACGTTTCCATAGAAAGAAAAAAAAATAGACCAAAAAATAAATAAATAAATATCAGTAAATATAAACTTATCTAGATAAGTTTGTAAGCCTGGGCTTACTGGCTTAAAAGAGCTGCGCCCTTTCTGTGTAAATTCTTGTCATTTTATACTGTATTGAAAGCAAAATTATCCTCTTAACTTCGCTGCTTTAATTGAAAGTTACTTATTAAAAAATGACAATGTTTTGTCAAAAAGGTGTTTGCTTCTGTTTAGATTAATCGTACTTATTTTTAAGCTAACTGACTCGAAAATTTTCTTGTATACAAATGTTCTTTACTGCTTTTGGGTCGTGAGATCCTGGTGTAGCTCGAGATTACATGATTGGGACTTCTACTAACGCACACCTCCCATTAGCGGACACCAACTGAACTGCTGTCCTGGTGATTTCTCCTCTCCAACACTACACTGTTAACCTACCGTAAACGGACACCTCTCCTAAGAGGACACGGACAGGGGGGATCGCAGGGTCTAAGAAAACTCCCCGTGAGCGGGCAGTGAACAATATCAAGAACATCACTATCGACAGAGTTTCGGATTTAATAGTTTAGTCACATACTGACTTGGATAAAGCAGTGTTTGAGTATGCATAGCACGATGCATTTGAAGGCAACGTTCAATAAGATGTTTTTGTATACTGTTCATCAAGGTTTTCTTTTTTCACTTTTCTTCGAGCCAATCGCACGAAAATTTGTCGTCTTGAAATTTAAATAACTCACAAAGCAATTAATATACCTAATCGTACCTTTTTGGTACGCTTCGGCGGCATATCAGGCGAGTTTGGTCGAGCCATGGTTCGTATTTTGGCGAGACGCAGTCGAGCCAAAATACCCATGGCGAGACCAAACGAGCCTGATATGCCGCCAAAGCGTACCAAAAAGGTGCGATTAGGTATTTACCGTACCCAAATTCAGCCCAAAATTTAGCGTTCAGATCAGTGACTTGATATCGTAGGATATCAGGACAGTAGGCTTGGCTTCTGATTGGCTAATTGCGAATTTGGGTACGGTAAGAAACCATATCCTCCTCCTTTGCTTCTGAGTTCGCTAACTACCACGGTAAGTTAAACGAGGAACTTCTAAACACTCAATATTCAAAGTGTCGGATATCTTAAGGGACCTTAAGATCAGGAAATCACAAAAACAAATATGTAAACTGATCGATAGTTTCTTCTTAGCCACATAAGGGTACTGTGCGTTTGACGAATGACAATCATGTAAACGTGCTTAAGTTATGTACTTCCTCTGTTCTGTTCTTTTGTTCTGTTCACCTACAAACACTTGGCGATTGAGTATGTTTATTCATGCTAACATGTATTTAGTGGCAAGTCTTTAATTATTGACCCATGGTGTTAACATTAATGATAACTTTGTGTATGTGCAATAGAAAACCAACATCCAACAACCCCGTGATGGATAATACAACTACATGTACAAGTGATGTTAAATACTTGTTCTGGTACATGAAATTCCCTCGAGTGCATAGTATTTTGCTACCCTCCGGTAATCGGACACCTCCCGTAAGCGGACTCTTGGTCCCGTTGATTTCCGCTTGTCGGAGGTTCGACTATATTTAAAACAGAGGGTCAAACACTAAACAAAGAATCACACGTTCAAGTGTGTTAAAGCTTGACCTAGCTAATTAATATGCATATTTTTGTTTTTAAGGGGATCGGTGTATCCATTCGTTACGAAACTTGGCAAGCAGTTTTATATTCGCATGCTTTCTCGTTTGACTGGCTTTTTAATCTTAAATTTTGGTCGCGTGACTCTTTAACGGCTAAACACGATTCAAATCTTTAATCAAAAACGGGGAACTGAAAGACATATATCGCAATTGTTTTTTTGTTCTTTGCTGTTTTTCATCTGTCCAGTGCTATTTTATGCCGCCTTTTAATCATGTCCACATGTTAACAGAAACGGTTATTACAGAGAAACAGGTCACTCAAGCATGTTAAGGCATGGCTCATATCCAGTGCAGACCTCTGGAAAGATAAAACCGTTTTTGGTCTAAAGCAACGTTGTTTTTATCCCAGGGGGTGCCAAAAACTTACCATAAACAAAACTTAGTATCCTCAAACTACTGAAAGTATCTTTGTGGTAGTCACGTGACTCGTGACGTCACAGGCCTGCTCAAGATGAATTCTAAGATGGGCCAAGGATAGTGAGCTATCTCAAAAAACTAACCATAAGAAATTTTTAACCACTTTCTAAGGCAACTATTTTTGTCCTGAATGGATGAACCCCTTAATTATTTAAGGCTATATATGGAAAGACAGAAGGTCACGTGACCTCTTTTACGCAATAACTTCTAAACTGAATATTTTAGTCAGCCATTCAGGACAGATTCCTGCAGGGGCCATTAGCTCAATTGTAAAAATACTAGATTTGACAGTAATTGTATGTCATCTCGGCGGCCCATTTTCAGTTGTTTTTCAAAAAAAATAAAACAATTAATTATGGTCACGTGACCCATTTTATCAGATGTTATCGGTCTCAAAATATTAAGGTCGTCGAGATTTGTTAGGCTGCCAGGTTTGCAAAGATTATACCAAACCCTGGCAGAGTAATTACTGTTTTTCGGATTTTATGCAAATGAGGCTTGAACCATGCCTTAACATGCTTGAGCACGTGACATACTAAATGTTTAAATATCTTTAAACGAAAATAACCTATACCACCTTAAAAGCCAGATTTTCAATTTAATAGTGATTCTAAACAAATTGAATCAAAGACATTTTAGGAATTCTCACGGTGCCAACTGCCCCATTTCCGAAAACACGCAATATGACGTCATTATTTAAGAAATGTCATGCGACACTAAAAGCCACTATCATGTTGTTAAACAAGTGAAATTCTATTTAATTCCCGATAAATAAGAGCAATAAGTAATTTTATACCAAAAAAAAAGAAAACCAAATTGATTTCTTTGCGGGGGGGGAGGGGGGTTATCTGTTTATAACAAGGCAAGCCTTAGCACACTTGAGCCGCAAAAAAAAAAGTTACAAAATGTTCTCTGTTAATCGGGCTTTCAACAACCCGGCGGAGGAGCTGCTGTTTAACGTTGTTTGTTTCACTTGTTTGACGGTGGTGGTATTTACATTACAAAGTGCTGGGAACTGTTAAAAGATTCCACCATTTTTAATTTGCTGGAAAAGGCTGAGCTGATATTTCGTAAAACGATCATTCCCATAAGTTACTTTGCGGGACTGTGTGCAAAGACAAACACATAACACTTGTACGCTAGACAATGTAAAAGTTAAAGATAAATTCGGCATATGCACTTAGATAAATAAACAGTAAATATTACACTGAAAATCGAGTGATGTATGGAATTGTCTTAAACGAGAACTTCCATACATTTAAACACAAAGAATAATGAATCTTCTCTGACTTTAGAAAGAAAACGCCAACTATCTTGAGAGCCAAGTTCTTGTGCTAATGCACACAACGGCTTGCTTTAGAATAAACTAATTTTGCTGCGATTATGAAGCT
>JAHPZR010025256.1:0-7500 GCA_019787425.1 Platygyra sinensis
GTTTTCTTTCGAAAATCAGAGAGGTATGGGTTATTGATCCAAGTGTGAGGTCAAGATGGCTGGATATTGGCCAAGTTCTTTTTTTGCGTGTTTATGGACCGAGACGAGGTCGAGGTCCATAAACTCGCAAAAAAAAAAAGAACGAGGCCAATATCCAGCCATCTTGACCGAACAAAACTTGGTCAATAACAGGATTTATTATATGGCTTTTGGTGAAATTTTGCTTTCGGGATGCAGCGGGTAGTCCCGAGCGGTCAAGATGGCTCCATCTTGCCCGCTCGGGTAGCCAATCACAGCGCGCGATTTGGTTCATCTTGCCCGCTAACGGAGCTAGCCATATAATATATTCATCATTATTTTTTTCTCAAGCATCTGAGCGGACCGGAATCCTAAATCCTGAAATTTGATTGGCTAATCTTGCGTGCCGTGACCGGTCCAGCTTTTACGATACGGCCCACGGGCCGGATTTTTTTCCCCGCTGCCTATAATTTCGCTCCTAAAAGTTAGCCGGTAATCGTCAATCTTTTGCCTTCTTACACATCCATCGACGGTTTATTCAACGCAAGTTTATCTCTGTTCTCTCTTTAAATGGCAAGGAAAGTCACGTAAGTAAATTCAGTTAAGTGTTTTGAAGTTGTGAGGGGCTTGCTTGGTTGTTTGTAGCTTGGCCGCTGTAACGGCGCTTAATCCTGTGTTTCCCTCGCCGTAGAATATGAGTCAATTTCAGTCAAGTTTACCTTCTGTTTCGTTGCTGTATTCAGGAGAATTTCTGTTAGAATACACTTAACGAATTTTCTCGCTTTCTGCTATTCAATTTTACGATAGAAAAGTCTGATTTCAAGAATTTTAAAATTGACGACTGACAGAATTGTTTGTAGTAAAACTTCAAACTTCGCACGACGTTTCACACCGGAAAAACAATTTTGGAGAAACTTAACTGGTTAAATAAATGCAACTAACATAAAGTAGTTCAAAAATTAGATGTTCTTTAATACATCCTTCTTTGTCTACTATCTGAATTATTCGCTCGTTGCCAAGAGTTTTTCACTAATCGTTAGTAGACGGCGCGAAAGCCGAGTCAAGACAATTCAATGACAAGAGTTGCGTAAACAAAACCCCATTAGTATTAATCTGTCAAACGAATTTTACTGTAGGAAAAAAATAAAATATGTTATTTACCGGGCTAGGTCGGTCCGTATGGGAAAAAACTGTGCCCTTGGTTCTTGAGTACGGGCCCCGAGGCCCTTCGGCCTCGGGCCGTACTCAAGACCTCGGGCCACAGTTTTTTTCCCATACGGACCTCCCGCCCGGTAAAATAACATATATTTCTTTGGTGAAAATATATGGAAGTTCTCCTCTAAGACACTTACTTCGGTACATCATACGATTTTCAGAGTAATATTTACTGTTTATTTGTATAAGTGCATATGCCGAATTCAAGTTTTATATTGTCTTGCGAACCAGTGTTATGCGTTTGCCTTTGTATACAATCCCGCGAAGTAACGTATGGGAATGATTAAATCATTTTAGCAAATAATAACCGGCCCAGCACTTTCCAGCAAATTGAAAACTTTGTGGAATCTGACAACAGTTTTCCAGCACTTTTCTAACAGCGCTACTTTGTAATGTGAATACCACCACTGTTAAACGAGTGATGTTACAATAATGGTAATATATAGATTTAGGCCAGCCTAAAAGCGGAGCTCCTTGGCCGGGTTGTCCAGTGCCCGATAGAGCTAACCCAAGAAAAGGTAAAATGTTGATTTGAGTTTTATAACTTTGCGGTGAGGTTTTCTATTTACTGTTTGAAATTCTGTTTTGAGTTTTATAATCACCATATACTCAAAACAAAGAAGCAAAAAAACATTTGTACATAAGAAAAAGTTACAATTCGAATAAATTTTAATCCTGGGCTAGTGTTAACCGGCTTCCGAACAATCCTGCCCTGTTTTCAAAGAGTTAACCTGGCATGAGCCCGCGATCCATTCAAAAACCAGCACTTGGTCAGCGGTCAACTTAAAAAAAACATGGGACTTTGATGAGCTGTACACTTGAGCCCGCGATATGGTCACGTGATACTGGTCAGCAGAGACCTTGTTTTGACAGCTGTCAATTGATCATAACATGGATGCCCAATATCAAAGAAGTACACGGTAAACCAAGGCTGCATGTCTCTGCGCCTTACCACGAGACGCTCCTCCTCCCCCCCCCCCCAGAGTCTGTACGGACGGCGTTAGATCGCTCGCACGCTGACGTCATAACCAAATTTTCTCGGCTTGATGAGTTACCAATTTTTCTTAAGTATGGGGCTTCGCTGCACGCTTCGCGCGCTAAAGCTCCGCTAATATATAGATTTAGTCGAGCTTAAAAAGGCAGCTCCTGCGTTGGGTTGTTCAAAGCCCTATCAAGCGAGCGCATTATAAGCGAGATTTGAGTTTTGAAACTTTTCCGTGTGGTTCTTTGTTTATATTGTTTGGCTGTCTGTTATGAACACAGTCGAATCACCCGTTAGAACGGTCAGACCGTACCTCTGTCGCCGATAAAAGCTGCTGCACAAGAGAGGATCGTTCGTCAAAACACAGAGCTGGCAGAATTTGTGAACAAGTTGAACGAAGAGAAAAAGGAATTGAGGAACGCTTTAGCTAATCTTGAGGAACAAATCGCACAGTACAGGCAACGAGAAAGAGGAAACGAACAGGTAACAGTACTTCGTTAAATTTTCTACTTATCTGCTTAAAAAGAAACTGTAAATTAATGACATCAATATTTATTGCTTCAGAACTCACGTCAGACAAAGGAACAAGTCGAGTCTGTACTGCACGCTGAACGTGAAAAGTGGGCTCAAGAAAAAGCTCGATCCCAGCAGGCGTTGAGGTCAGCCGAAGCAGAAGTGGCTCGTCTCAGGGAAGAAGCCAGCAAAGACTCTGCTCCGCGCATACCAGTCAGCAGTCATAAGTCAGATACAGAGGAGATTACGTGGCCATGTGCAAAGGTGGGTGAACTGTATCATCAATTATTTTTACTGTGTATACGAACAGAGTAATTGTGGTTTGAGAATGAGATTCCAACAAGAAAAAGTAGACGTCTTATTTAGATGTGGCCAAAAATAAAATGTTGTACGATGTTTTCAAGTACATGATATATCGAATAATTTTAAAACTGAATCATTGGATCATGCAGTTCGAGAACTTTCATTGGCTTAGCCGTCATAGGTTATGAGCCATTATACCTTGCTTTACAAATATGGTAAGCGTGTGCGCGATTTTTGGCGCGTTTTTTAATTCCACTCCCGCTTGTTGGATATAAGGTGATTAACCGCCGACCGGTTAGCTCAGTTGGTAGAGCACGGGACTGCCGTGCGGAAGGTCGCAGGTTCAAACCTCGGCCGGACCAACACTCAGGGTCTTTAAATAACCGAGGAGAACGTGCTGCCTTTGTAATGACACCTGCAAATAGTTAGACGTTTAAGTCTTCTCAGACAAGGACTAGAAACCGTAGGCCCCGTCTCCTGCATCTTCAGTGTTACATGGTTAGCAGGGGACGTTAAAGAACTCACACACTATTCGATAAGAGTAGGGGACGTAGTTCCCGGTGTTGTGGTCTATCTTCGTCATTTACGTCATTTACATCATCACTCATCAAGGGTTGGGAAAGGTTCAGTGGGCTCATAAATGGACTGATAGCGGCTGCCAGCGGCGCCTTTGTATGCTGACGTCCGAGCCCACTGCAATAAAGCATTGTAAAGGGGACATGTATGTTTGTCCTCTAACTCGCGGCATTTACATTTACATTTACATTTTACACATTTTCATTTAAATTTACACATTTACATTACATTACATATTGTTAACTCGGCCCCATGGGCCTCTTCGGCTGTCCACCATCTAATATCCAACGCACTCTTGTGGAACTATTGTTAACTTTCTCATAGGTGGCTTGATATTTTTCTTAGAGTATATGTAAACAAATTAGTCTTAAATACTTTGAATGAGACGTAGCATGTTTCATCCATTCGATGATCATGCCAAGTGACGCTGAATGTTTGAAATGAATCAAATGTTTCCTGTTGCTAGCAGAAAAATTTCCTTCAAGGGTTGACAAAAGAACCTTTCGAAAGCGCTTCTTTGTTTAGAGGTTTCTATGATTGCGAACTCGGACCATAAACCTGCGAAAAAAGAACTTAAGCAAATTACTTCATTGTGATTGGCCGAGAGCAGACAAATTTATGCGGATTAATTTTTAGTTTGCACTGCAATGCAAATTATGTACGCGGGTTCGTAATTTTGCCACTCATATGAGTAATTGTATGAAACCTTGGCAGTTAAGGAATTACACCACCCGTGAGATTTGAGAATTTCTTAAGATTGCGCGTGCCTAAAGGTTCATTCCATTTTGGAGAGAATTTTCAAATATCACTCGAAGTAATAATCATTAATTGCACTCCCATTCATACGATTACCTATAATAACATACATATACAAGTTTCCGCATGTGTACTGATTGGCTGAGGGCTGGTCAATAAATCTCACCCAGTTTAGAAAGTTGAAACTGTGTGCAGTTATATGATTTAACTGAAGTTATGTTGTTACGCAAAAGGTCCTGTATTGCCTTTATACAATATTTCTGAGAACTAGTTCAAAAACCAGTTTACTGCTCTCATTAAAAAAAAAGCTATCGATCAATGAGTGCGCGCGTACTATGGTAAATATTTTTATAATAGTTAATGGTTCACGCTTTCTTATACTAATTTTGATTGCTCAGCTTTTATTGCTGTTATAAGCCCATTTAGCGTTTTGACTCAGTAATAGGCTGCTGTAATTTCTTGTACCCTGTTCTTACATATTTCAAGGATAAAAGCTATAAGAGTAGTTTTACGAACAACGTACTTTCCACAACCCAATAATTTTAGCTTCAACATTATATCTCTCGGGATGGAGATGGCTGGGTGAGTAAGGGTGGGGCTTTCTGGGCATTCACGGACGAGACATACCTTCAGGGCCTTAATTTTAGAGAACCATCGCTGCTACTGTAATATGTAGTCCCCTCCGTTCGCTTTGAATTCAGTGATTAACATAATGACTTCTCCATGGGCATGACCACAGAGCAGTGCAGTAGACACAAAAAAAGACAGAAATACTTACTTTTCAAAGCATGTCAAATATATTTTTATATCTGGTCGATGTCACCTTATTTAATGTTCACAAGTCGATTACAAATCGTCGCACGACTTACAAACAGCGTACAAAAATATTGTATACACTACAAAATTTATCGAATGTAACAAAAATAACATCACTATAAATGACAACAACAACAACAACAAAAAAAACGCACAAAACTAAAGAAAATATGTCCTAACTTTCCTATACATGTATATGATACATTTCTACATAAATAACTTAAAGTATTAAATATCTCTCTGTTTGGATAAATATTACTTCGATCAAACAAGCTTATGCATATAAGGTTTACGAAGAGAGGCTGATTCGGAGAGACAGTTTTCCCTAACAATCCGGAGTGAATCACGTAAAATCTATTTCCAAATCGGAGTTACAATTCAGCCCTTCACAAGAGATCAACATTCTAATAAGCAGCGGTTTCAAAACACGTAACTTGTTTTTCCTCTAAACCCCGAGTACATCACCATATTGTGAAATCATCTTTAACAGACTCTTGGGCAAGTTCTCCAAAAATAGATTTTAGAAGACTCACTTCGACTCCAGAAATCCACCACCTCTAGGTTATAATCTGTTGGTTTTCTATAAAAGGTTTTTTTTTATTTATCTCATATTTCTCTTTTAAATTAGCACGTAAAACTCAAACATTGGAGTTAAAGGCTAAGACTAACGAATGAATGAGAAAATCACTAATCTATAAGTCTTCTCTTAATTCAAAGGCAATTTAGCCTAGCGTCTACTAATGATTATATTTTAGCGTGTTTTAGTTGCGACTGCATTCAATGTTTAAAAAGAAGAGGGAACGTTTTGAAACATACGCTGCAGCTAATGTAGAAGGTAGGAAGAACCATTATCATGATTATCTTGATACTTTACTAAGCTTGAAGAATTCGACTTTTTTATGCGAGTGGATAATCACACTCTATTAAACTGCCATCAATATCGTCTGCTCTTTGGAAAGGAACTCGCCGTGCCACCTTGAAGAAAGAAAACATTGACATTTGTTTAGCCTTGGTAAGTAATTCATTACTGGTGAGGGACATTTAACAAGAAATACCACAAATCAAACAAGGCAAAATGAACACTGACATGAGGATAGACTGTTCGCAGTCCCCCATTTTTCCGTGCGATCGTAGATGTGGATCTTGGTCCCTTAATGCGAGCGAAACTGGGGAGAGCACAAAATGCCTGTGGGTAGAGGTGGTGGAGGGCACACAGGCATTGTTAAAAAAGTTAGCAATCTCAAGTTATATTTACTCCACTTTCTGTTAACTAAAACCGCATAAAAGATGTTTTTTGTTATATGGCTAGCTCCGTGAGCGCAACCAAATCGCGCGCTGTGATTGGCTACCCGAGCGGGCAAGATGGAGCTAGCTTGCCCACTCGAGACTACCCGCCGTGTCCCACGAGAAAAGTTTTCCCCAAAGCCAAACAATAAATCCTTTATTGACTAAGCTTTTTCGGTGAAGATGGATATTGGCCTCGTTCTTTTTTGCGAGTTTTCCATAAACACGCAAAAAAAGAACTTGGCCAATATCCAGCCATCGTGACCTCACACTTGGTCAATAACCTATATATCTAGCCCCCCTTGGCAGACATCCTTTTGGCTTATCACGCAGCCTTCTCCACGCAGTCTCTTGAACGCAGCTTTACGCCACCTACCGCGCCCCTCAAAAAGACGAAGAACGCGCAGCATCACCGCAGTAGATAAAACATACAATCAGAGAAACGTTTACCTCTGTTAAAAGCTCCCAGCCTATTCTGTAAAGATTCCAGTCTGTGGATGTACAAATTCAGTGAGTGATCACCGCTTTCACTTCCATTGTGAGCCGATTCCACAGAAGATGTCCCTGATGGGGACAGTGGCCGATCGCTATGACGGTAGCCGTCGGGAGAAACCGATCGTTCCCGACGATAGGGCGAAGAGTGTCGAGGTGTTGGATCAAACCGATCGCGATCACCGTATTCTCGTCGTGTGGTATCACTGTCCCGAACGGGTGGCGATTTTAAAGTCGGAGGATAATCGGTACCCCTTGGTTCTCGGGGAAGCGGGACCGACGTTGTCCGAGTTGTCCGAGCGTCCGATCTGGATGTTGAAGACAAAGTTCTAGGTGACCTACTTAAAGCTGGAACGTGGCTTCGATGCGACAAAGGCCCATCAACGATAGGTATGTCTTCTCGTCGACTGAACCTCTCGCTCGACGAAGCAGTTGCAGGTCTAACTGGACGACTTCCAAAGTCCGTGTCTCCATTAATACCTGTTTTATATTTCTCGTAAGTTCGTCGGTCACTCCTTGGCGAGTATCTGTCCGTGTACATGGGG
>JAHPZR010025256.1:12500-23099 GCA_019787425.1 Platygyra sinensis
ATCACTACATGTTGTCGCTAGATTTGTTCTCGTTAGTTCGGAGTTTAACTTCTTGGACTCGCTGGCCACAGATTCAACAAACTGGTTATCTTCTGTAAGCTGGGATTGTTACTTAGAATATTTGTTTCAGGTTTTTATGTAATGTCGTATTTCAATGAGTATGCTTGTTCCTAAGCGCCACAAGGGAAAATAACCTTGACCATCACAATCAGGTTAGACCGGTTTGATAAGAGAGCGATCGATGACAGATGAAAATAGCGTAATGGAAGCCATAAACAGCTGACGAGGAAACCTGACTCTCTGCTATTAACTGAGTATCAAACCAAGCTGAAAAGAGAAAATATCGGAACAAAAACAGAACACCAGATATCTCCTTACCCAAAGCCTCTCCCTGCAGCGCTTTCTCAGTCTCTAACTCTGACTCCAAATTGGACAATGAGATTCTTTCTCTTTCCAGCTGCACCTCTAGGTCAGCTTTTTCTTGTTTATTTTCCGATAGCTGTCGGCGGAGAGCTTCCATACTCTCAAGAAGCCGATTGTTTTCTTGTTTACCACGTTGTCGTTCGCTTTCCACAGCATCTTGGTATTTCTTCGTGTTGGCTCGTTCAAGTTCCAAAGCTTGAGTCTGGTTTGATAAACGAACTTTTTCTGCTTCAAGACTTG
Organism: Platygyra sinensis; assembly: GCA_019787425.1. Taxonomy (NCBI): domain Eukaryota; kingdom Metazoa; phylum Cnidaria; class Anthozoa; order Scleractinia; family Merulinidae; genus Platygyra; species Platygyra sinensis. Next base: position 13,164 of record JAHPZR010025256.1, read on the forward strand.
TTCTGGAGAATGAGAAAAATAGATGAGTCACGGTATTTTCAGTTATTTTAGCCACGAACAAAGTTACTTTTAAATTGAAGGAAACCTGAATATAGTAAAAAAGAAAAAATAATAAACCATGAAGGCACAAGGATAGTTAAGGATGAAAAAGATTAACACGGATTATTATATGGCTAGCTCCGTGAGTGGGGAAAATGAACCGAATCCTGCGCGCAACATTCAATGATTCAAAACTAACTCTTTAAAAACTCATTTCCAAAAACACCAAAATAACCACATAATCATGCACTGAAAAAATAAATTTGTGGTAGCTGAAATAATATATGTTTTCACATTCTGAACAATGCAAATATTTGACTTACCTGAGGGACATGACTTGCACTCTTTCCTTCTCAAGGGCGGCGCCCAGTTCTGTGATCCGGCTCTTTTCTTTCGCTAAAGCCTCCTTTAAGTCAGCCACCAGAGTCCGCTCTCTCTTAAGCGAGTTTGTGAGATCGTTATGCACGTGTTCGGCCTGCTGACCTTTAACTAACACTAAATCATAACAAAAGAGAGAAAACTGTGAGCTTAACTGTGGCCTGCAGTAATGTGCTAACTTATTTCACCGTGAAAACCCAGGTATAAGCAGAAGCGCATAAAGAAAAGGAATGATCAAAATTTTTTCTTTGTCTTGTGCTTGCGCTTATGCTTGCGTTTACGCTGCATTAAGCGAAAACGAAACACCACTCAGGCATATTACAAGGACAAGGATATTTACCACAAGTAGTTATATTTGGCTAATGAAAACTCTGGATCCAAATTACCTCACACCTAAACAGTTTGGAGGGTTCGGGTGATTTTGCTTATGTTGCGTCGAATTTCGTTTTCACTTGGGTCCTATTGCTTGCGCTTGTGATTGCGTGCCTAGTGAAAACCAGGCTCCAGGGCTCATGGCTCTTCGGCAAAAAAGCCACATTTTTTATGGGCGGATATTTCGCCCAGATTTCAAACTTTTCGCTTCACTTTTCTCATTTGCACTGTAGATCCAAAATATTTTTCAAAACTTTCCAACCAGATTTTAGAAGTCGGTTTAATTTGTGTGTTGGAAATTCAAATCCTTCTTCATCTATTCGAGCAAAACGCCTCTAAAGTGCAGTTTGCAACTAGTGAATACCATAAAATAATCTTATTATCTGATGATATTATCTTACACTGTGTTCTGTAGTCTCTCTCTCGTTTGGTAGCTTCTTCAAGCTGGCCGCGCAGCTGTTCTACAAGATCTTGCTTCTAACATGAGAAAAAAAAACTATAAACCTAATGCGAATAAACACTGAACATAGTTGTTATGAGAAGTGAACAATAATGTTAAGTTCTTAAAACAAACATGCTAGTTTTGAGAACATCAAATTTCCGCCGTGCAACTATCAGCCGATAGTTCCAGAAACACTGTATTGTTTAAAAAAAAAAAAACAGAAAATCTCGAGCTCATAATTGTTAATTAGAATTACCACTTACGTAATTATAATTGACCGCTACTGAAAAGATACTGTCTGGTTCGCGTAATGAGCTCTACTTAACGTCAATGAATTCGAAAAACATGAAATACCATTGAATAATGTTGATAATGCGACTTAACCACCGTTGAGATTCGATGCTAAAATATCGAAGGCTTTCGAATCTCTTTACGGTGGCCAATTCACATTATCAACCCAGTAGATAAAACCAAATTATCTTCGTTCAGTAAGTGCGAAACCGGACGCGTTTCTAGGCTTAAGTATCGACAGCTGCTATGCCAGTCTTACCTGATCGATCAGCGGTTTCATCGTGGACGTCTTTCGAAGTTCTTGGATCTCAGCCAGCAAAGAATCACGGTCTTTTTTGCGAAGCTGTTCTACAACTCGACTTGTGAGTTCATCCTAGGAAACAGAAAAGCAACGGTAACGACAACGATACACATGCATGCCGCAGATGGTTTTTTCTTTATTCCTTACTCTCTATGAATTTAACTGTCAACTGACCATACCTGCGAGTGGATTTGGTCTCGTAGCTGTCCCGCCCCAGGGGAGTCATGTCCGTTAACAAGCTGAGAAGTCCTCAGCTCGGCTACAAGTACATCGCGGTCTTTCTCGAACACCTGGAAGAGTACAAAGGGGAATGGTAAAGTAGTCAACAAGAGTGATATAAACAAACAGGCCTTTCGCAGTCTATTACCATCCAAGATGGCCGCTTACTCAAGCCATCAAGATAGGGTGGAGGGAAAAACAAACAAACAGACAAACAACAACAACAAGAAAATGTATAGTTACCGTCTTCACGGCGTTAATCAAGTCTGTCCGCCAGTCTGCCTCCTCGTAAAGTTTGGATGGCTGGTAAACAAGTTGTCATAGAATTAGATGACAGTGATTACAAAGACAACATCTATACAAACAGTTTTACAGAACTGTTTAGGATAAGTCTCTTGTTTTAATTATTCTCTAACATAAGCACTGATAAGCAATGGTAACAGGACTGAGTGGAGCCCAATTCGGTCTGTGATCATTCGAGTTATAACAAAGTCTGATTTGTATATCACGAGGATGATTACAGATTGAAATGGACGACACGAAGTCTTATTACCAATTAATCATAAAAATTACAATTCCCGAGAAAAGAAGATTAGCCAAGTTATGAAAAATTGGAAAATTTGAATTAAAAGATCGACAAAGGAGGCCTAAATAGTTTAATGTCCCTCTAAAAATGGGATTGGTTGACTTGAACTATGGCTTTGAATGTGATTGGTCGATTTAAACTACAACTTTGAATGTGTTTGATTTATTGAACTGTCCGATAACAAACTGTCCAATAACGAACTGTCCGATAGCAACTGGGCAAGTAAAAATTTTTAAACCAATCATAAACGAGGAAATTGTAATTTTTAGGATTAAAATCTCAATTCTTCCGATAGCAGTTTAAAGCACTCGCCTCGTGGAATTCCGTTCTATTGAAAACAAGTCGGGTTATTGCGTACTATTTACCTTTGTGAGCTCAATTTTATGCACACACATTCAGTTACACTGTAATATTATTCCGTTGCCAAAAAACGTCATAGGATCTCAATCCAACAATCTGAACAATTGTTAGACGGTGCCCAAATGAAGCGGGTATATGATTTTTCTCTCTTAATTAAAGAACAGCTTTTCTCACCGTAGATGCCTTTCGAGTTTGCGCCACAAGATTCTTCAGTGACTGTACAGCTTCAAGCAACGCTTGCTTCTCCGCTGACCATGACGACTGAAGGGTCGCTACATCCGGGCTTGCAAGTGAGCGGTCCTGAGGTGGCGTGGACACTGCACTGACAAGAGATCGGATAGTCTCTGCCTCGGTATGAAGATTGCTGAGAAGGCCCTGGTGAGGAGAAAGAGTATAACTTCTCATTTAAGCGTCTCTTTGCGAGTCCACCGAGAAAGTGCTGGAAACTTTGGCCGTGATGGCGGCAACTGACTAAAAGCAGTTTTCAATTCAGTGTCGCGAAATCAATACTAAAAATAGTCACAAGGACCAATCACAACAAACATAAACAACACAAACGGCCAATCAGAATTTGAAGCAGGTTCACGTGACCAAAGCCAAGCGCGAAAAAGCGCGCGTAACCAAGTCGCTATCGGTTCATTGATTATTTGAGTTGGTGGCGTGAGATTTTTTCAACCAATCACGGAATTATGCAAAGCAAAAGGATTTGTAATGAGAAGCTATGAAAAAATTTGAAAAACATCTAGGCTTAGACAGTCGTTTGAACGCCCCTCTATTCCCTATGATTTCACGAAACCTAACGTTCACAAAATGTGAAGAGGTGTTTTTATAAATAAATACTGTCTCTTACCTCAATTGTGTTTTGAGATTTCAGGGGTGAGGTAGCCGTCGGCTTGACGCGAGCTTGCCGTACCAGCTGACCAACAAGTTCATTGTCCAGTCGCTCGTTCTCATCCAGCGCCGAGTTAAGACGCATGCGCATCTCTGGAGATGCAGAGTCAATACCTGATAAGGACAAAAGAAAAGAATTAGGACAATGACGTGACAAATGTGTCATTAGGACATTTTAACAGTAACTAATGTCAGATCATGTTTAAATTACATAAACACATGCATTATTTCAGGCAATCATGGTACTGAGTTCGGGTTTTACCAACCTACCTGTTTCGCAATGTACTGAAATTGTAAAGTGATTTTACATTTTGATCACACACCTGATATAGTCATTAATCGTTGTATCTCTCGCTGATGGTCTTGACGCATCCTGTTGACCTGGTCATTGTGTGTTGTGTGTAGTTCTTGTCGCAGATTGTTCAACTTCGCCACGTTTTCCATCTCTAACTCAGTCTTCACATGTTTTATGTCTCTCTGGCGCCTCTGCTCTTCGTTCTCTTTTACGGCGACCAGTTGATTCTCGTAATGCCGTTTGAGGTTTTCCTCTACGCTTTTTAGTTTCTACAAAAGATGAAGAAATATATAAAAGTTATTGGGATTGTATGCAAATGCCGAAACAAGGGAGCGGCAATTATTTTTGCGAGGACTGAGGTGGTTTCGACGATCAACAGCAAAAAAACACAACTTTTCTCGGGTTACGGCTTTTTTAGATCATTGCACCCTTAGCAATCAAAAGAATTTACCACACAGCTAAATACTGGGGTAAGATCGTCCTAGGGACAATCACAAACCAATTTATTTGTGTGTCAATCAGAATAGCAGCAGAATAACTAAAACAAATAAACCAGCAACGAGCTTCAGCGAGAGCAAACAACAACAACAACAACAACAACAATAACAGCAATCAGAAGCGTTATAAACTCTAAATATGGACTAAACTCAGTATCCCCAACAAACAAACTTACTTGCTCAAAAGCAAGCTGTTGAGTTGGACTCAGGGCATCCTCAGCCCCCGTGGGTACCCCCCTCTGAACGCTTTTCATTTCGGCCTTGAGAGTGTTTACTTCATCGTGGTGAGCTTTCTGTAGGTCAGCGACCGCAGCCACGTGACTGTCCTCCTGGGATTTGAATCTCTCGCGTAACTGGTCCATTTCTGCTCGGAGCGCAGCTAATTGGCGAGACTCGGCTTGGAGGTTTCTACGAATCTGTTCTTTTTCCTGTTCTTTCGTTTTCACGGCTTCTTGGACTTGACTTAATTCGTGAGTCATTGTTTCCAACTGCAGGAGAAAACATAACTACAGAGTTCAGAGAAAATGGACAACAAGACTTAAGGTTTTCCTTAATGAAAAGAATGTTGACTGCATAATAGCACTTAGGAATATATAAAAGAAACGGAACTTTGTTAATTGAAAGAATCGCATCCGATGTAATGATGGTATATTAATCGTGAACATAGAATCTATGAGATAAATTAGTCCTGATAATATAGGGTATAACGTTCTCTGGTAAAACGTATTTAAAAACATAAGTTTTCGACAGCCGTACTGTCTTCGAAGGATAAACATTTGTGATAAAATGAAACATTTTCTGAGCCCCCTGTTCCCAAGTTTCGACCTCCTGAAGACAATTAGTACAATGTTATTTACAGAGTCCCTTGTACACCATGTCAGTGAAGTTACATCGGTGAAACTAAAAGATCATTTAGCACCAGAACTGAGAAAAGAACACATTAGAAATACAAAACACTGCGCTTAAGGCTCCAATATTGTAAAGCATGAATGGTCTTTTGGCCACGTTATTGATTTTGACATCCCACAATCACTGACAAAGGAAGCCACCGCATCAGAAGAAAACTATTGAAGTAGAAAGACACTAGAATCATGGCACACGGCAAAAACTGAGGCTGATAATAACTCATGCCCACTCCCAAAACAATACAACATTTTTTTAAACAAACATTAATTTTAAAACTTTTAGTACTCTTTTGAACATTCTTTATGCGAGCAGTAATTTCAAACTTATGCGACTTGCTCTCTATATTCAAACATTAAACGTTTCATTTTATCACAAATTTTTATCAGTCGAAGACAGTAGACTGGCTCTCGAAAATTTATGTTTTTAAATACTTTTTACCAGAGGACGCTATATCCTATATTAACATGATCAATCCTGGTAACGGATCCGAGATAAGTTTATAAATAAATCCCTTAAAACAAAAAAAAAAATTTCGAACGGTAGGCTTCATTAGATTTACTGTCAAAAACTGGTAAATCTAGAAATGTCTACCATTCAAGCAAACGAACCAACCAACCAACAACAACAGAGACTGAAAAAAAATAAGAATGTGAGTAAACGCTCTCCAAAATATCAACAAACTCATTTGACAGATTATTTTAGTCTCTAAAAAGACGAAGACGAAGAATTTTAAGCAGAAAGTGTCTACAAATAAACTTCTCCTTTAAAAGGCACATTCTCTAACCTGTCGCAAGTTACTTCTGGTAATTTTGTCTGGACGCCTGGAAACAAAACTCTCCCTTCAAATAAAAACTTTCGTTTTCCAAACTCGTTACGCACACAAAGGACCACCAGCGCGCGTCAAATTCCGCGCGCGCGCCAAATTCCGCGCGCGCAACTACGTCACTTAGGAAGAAGCAACTAACCTGTTTTGTGAGATGAGCCTCGGTCTCAGTTTCTCGCTGTCCCTTTTCAGTTCTTTCTCGGCTCAACTCGTCCTGCAGCTTTTTCATTTCTTCTCCTTTTATACCCAACTCCTCCTCCATTTTTTTAAATCCCTCCTCTTTAGAAGCAAGTTGTTCTGCCGCCTCTTTCAGCTTTTCCTCATTGGCAATGTTCAACTGCTCCATGTCCTTTACCTTCCCCTCAAGGTCTTCAATGACCTTCTGCTGTTGATCCAAAGCATCTTGACTACCTGTGAGCGCTTTGTCAATTTCTTCCTTCTCCGCGGTCTCTTTCTTGCTCTCCTCCAAAAGATTCTCTAAATCTTTCATGCGGTCTTCGCGCTCATTTATGAGATTCTCTTGCTCCTTCAGTTTGCTGTGTTGATCTTCTAGCAGCTTCTGTTGTTCTTCCATCATCTGGTTCATCTCCTCCATTTGCTCAGCCAGATTTTTCAGTTCGTCGTCCTTCTTGTCAAGAGCCTCTTTGAACGCGTCCAACTGCTCCGCCAGTGCTCGGGACTCTTCGTCTTTCCGATCGTAAGCTTCGCGTTCGTCTCGGAGCATTCGTACCGGTGTCGGAGTCTCGTCGCGTTCTGTTCCATTCTCGTGTTTGGTTCGGTTAAGCTGTTCCTAAAAAGAAAGGAAAACCCCAGTGTTAGAGTCATGGAAATAAAAGCTGTGGTAGACAATAACACAAGAACAGTGGCGTCAACTCACCTTCAGCGCGGAGATTTGAAGAAAGCTCTCGTTAAGTTGTTTCTGCATAGCTTCCTTTTCTCGATCCAGGTCCTTTTGCGTCTCCTCGCTAGTTTCCAGATCCTCATGCAACTTGTCTTTCACTTCCTGCAATTCATTGAAAGCTTCCAGGGTCCTGGTCAGTTCATCTTGTAGATCTTTAATCTGCGCTAACAAGTCAATCTCCGATTGAGTTTTCGCGCTTAATTCCTTTTCCAATTCCATGTTACTCAGCTCCAGTTCCTTCAACCGCGTTCCAAGCTCCTCAATAGCAGCTTGCATCTCTTCTTTTGATTGTTCGTCGTCGCTGAGTTTGCCCTCCAGCTGTTTGCATTTACTAGCCAAGTCTTCCCTTTCGGAGCGGGCCTGTTCTACGAGCTCCATAAGCTTGTTCGCCTCTGGTTCCTGGATGCTTTCCTCTAAGGCCTTCTTGTAGTTGTCAACTTGTTGTTCAAGATCTGTGATTTTTGCTTGCATCTCTCGCACAGCTTCCTCGTCCTGTTTGGAGACTCCGCTTCCAGTCGGTTCCTCAACGCCCCACAGCTCTTCACCGTGTATACCTCCCTCCACAGTTTCTACAGTGGTTACCTGGTGAAATTATGAAATATATCATGCGAGAAAACAATCATTGAATGAGCCCAGTGTGTCTACCTCGAAGTTGCTTAGCAACTGGTGACACTATACACCGTATGCAAATATGGCGGACCACTCGGTCGGTGCCCGGGACGAGTCGAATGAAAGCGAGTCTAGTCAGGCTTTGATGTTTTGTTTTGACAATGCTTTTCCAGACAAGTCTGCTTCGTTGTCGATTTGGTCCCTTTGTTTCGCCCTCCCTACGCGTTTTTGTGTTCCTGAATGCCACCGCAACAGAGTGGAATCTTCCACAGCAGAGAAAGTGTTCTTTTTTTCAGTTTCCTCGTTCGCCTCGGAGGGGAAACCAAAGAGACGGAGGCAAGGAGTTCACGATCGCCGAAGGAATTGTTAAAGTTCAGGTTGGAATCGATCTTAGAAAATGTGTAAGCGATCGCATTTAGCTCCAAGTTGTTGTCATTTGGCTCAATGCTTTCACTGGTTTAAGCGACGGGCAGTTGAAGTTCATTCGCTTGGTTATTGCACCGTAGTATTTGCTTCGTGTGATTCCGTGCGAGTGGACGCGAACGCAAATAACTTCTTCCTTTGAGACAGAGGATATCATTCAAGAAGAGCTTTCTTTAACTTGGGGAGGGTATTGGCCATGAAAATCGTGTTGGAACACCACCAGACACCACATAAGCTCGTCATTTAAACGATTTTTCTGAGATCTTCTATCCTGAAACGTAGCAAACAAACTTTAGTTCCCGCGGCGATCGTGAACTCCTTTTCTTCGTCTCAACGAATTGCATTGATCCACTATTTTCCCTTAGAGGTGAACGGTGGAAGATTTCTATCCCTTCTCGTCGCATTCAGAAACACAGCAACTCGTAGGCACAGCGAAATAAAACAGAACAGATCGACGACAAAGCAAGAGTTTTCTGGGGAACATTTTCAAAGCAAAACATCAAAGACTGACTAACCTCGCTTTCATGTAGCTCGTCCCGGGCGACGACCGAGTGGTCCGCGATATTTGCATTCGGTGTATGATGGCGTGATTCAACAAAGATTTGGGGAACGGCACTTGTTCTCCGCCTGAGCAAGGAAGTAGTGAAGGCGAATGCAACAACAGTTGTCAAGATCTTCCACATCTTACAGTTTTTTTTTCCTCATTTTAACTTTTCTCATTCCTTTTTGGCTATTTAACAACTATTCACTGAAGTGGAGGTGGCTAGCGGTGGATATTTACTAAATTATTCAGGGTCCGAAATTAACTTTTTTAGGCAGGCGCCAACTGGCGACCAAAAGTTTGTTTTCATGTCGCCAGTTGGGAAAATGTGGTCGCCAAAAAAATGTTTATAAAATTTTCCCAGTCGCAGCGAAACACAAATAGATAGAAAACTCTGGTCACCAATTTGTCTTTTAAGAATCAGAACGAAGAGAACGCGTTTGGGGCCGCAATGGTGATTTTTTCGCTAATGAATAAGATTAAATACAAAAACGCCGATTAGTTATACATCTACCACTGAAAAACCAAGTTGAACGAATCGAATGCCGGCCTATACACAGTTTCGTGGGACTGCCAAATGTTTCAAGTGAACTTTATACCTTCTCTTGTGGCCAACAGAAAAACTGCCACTTGGTTCTTTGTTCGATTTTATCTTTCCTTTCGCATTCTGTCAAGACGATGGACGGGTCACCGTCTTGCTCGCACCAGGCCACAACCTGAACACCCCTGAACCGTCCCCAATACATATGTTATGGGAAACCGCTAAAGAAACATGGTAACGAAGCTTCGCACTGATCGTAGCTGTGAAATGTTAGAGTAGATATAATAAGAGGAAAATCGGTTTTATACTTCAAAAGCAGCGAAAAGGTAAAAAATAAGTGACTAGTTGGCGGGTGGCTTTGAATTTTGTTTGAATCGATTTGGCTGAAAATTAAAGTTATCGTTTGTATAATCATCGTGGCCTGAAATAGTTAATCGCCCGCTGGCGACCGGTTATGAAAATCTGGTCGCCAGTGCTAAAGTTTTAGTCGCATTGGCGACCAGGAAAGCGCAATTTCGGAC
>JAHPZR010025257.1:0-15931 GCA_019787425.1 Platygyra sinensis
GAGCAATACAGATTGTCTAAACAAATAAAATTCATAGATCATTGCAAGGATATGGCATTAGCTTATAAAGTTTCTGATATTATTGTTTCAGCCTCAACCGAACCAGAGGCTTTTGGCAGAGTTGCTGTCGAAGCACAATCAATGGAAAAACCAATTATAGCAAGTAACATTGGAGGTTCTAACGAAACGATAATTGATGAAAAAACTGGTTTTTTATATGAAGCAGGAAATGCTAAATCATTAAGTAATAAAATTTTAAGAACTCTTAACATGGATGAAACTCTATTAAAATCAATTGGTTATGAGGGAAGAAAAAACATAGTTCAAAAATTTAATGTTGAAAAAATGTGCTTTTCTACTTATTCAGAGTATAAGAGATTATTAAATTAAATGCCGATAATAACATTACCTGACGGAAACAATATTGATTTTCCTAATAAAGTTACTGGACTTGAAGTAGCTGAAAAAATTAGCAAATCGTTAGCCAAGCAAGCCATGGTCATAAGCGTTGATGGTGAACTTAAAGATCTTGATTTTTTAATTGAAAATGATTGTTCTGTAAAAATTTTTACTTCAAAAAATCCTGAGGGCTTAGAAACTATAAGGCATGACACAGCTCATATTTTAGCTATGGCTGTTCAAGAATTATTTCCTGGAACACAAGTTACAATTGGACCCGTGATTGAAAATGGATTTTATTATGACTTTGCTAGAAAAGAACCATTTACAGAGGATGATCTTGTTAAAATTGAAAATAAAATGAAAGAGATTGTCGATAGGAATGAAACAACAAAAAGAGAAGTTTGGGATAGAAACAAAGCAATTAGCCATTTTAAAAAAAAAGGAGAAATTTATAAAGCCGAGCTAATTGAAGCGATACCTGAAAATGAAGATGTATCAATTTATTTTCATCGGAGAATGGCATGATTTATGTAGAGGCCCACATTTATCCTCTACAGGTAAAATAGGAAAATATTTTAAACTTACAAAAGTGTCAGGAGCATATTGGAGAGGAGACTCTAATAATGAAATGTTGCAACGAATATATGGTACGAGTTGGGCAACTCAAAAAGATCTAGATGAATATTTGAAAAGAATAGAAGAAGCCGAAAAAAGAGATCACAGAAAATTAGGTAGAGAAATGGATTTATTTCATTTTAGAGAAGAAAGCCCTGGCTCAGTATTTTGGCATGAAAGAGGATGGGGTTTATTTCAAAAGCTCATTAACTATATGAGAAGTAGACAAGATGCAGCTGGTTATAAAGAGGTCAATACTCCAGAGGTACTAGATAGACAACTATGGGAAAAATCTGGGCATTGGGAAAAATATGGAGAAAACATGTATACTTCTGAAACACCAGATGAGAAAGTTTTTGCAATTAAACCAATGAATTGCCCTGGTCATATCCAGGTATTTAATCAAGGCTTAAAAAGTTACAGAGATCTTCCGTTACGTTTTGCTGAATTTGGCAAAGTTCATCGTTATGAGCCATCAGGCGCTTTACATGGATTATTAAGAGTAAGAGCCTTTACTCAAGATGATGCCCATATTTTTTGCACTGAAGATCAAATTACTAGCGAATGTTTAATTGTTACAAATCTAATACTAGATATTTATAAGGACCTTGGTTTTGAAAACGTGATTCTAAAATATGCAGACAGGCCAGAAGTAAGAGTTGGTGATGATTTAGTATGGGATAAAGCAGAAGCTTCTTTGCTTGAAGCTGTTAAAGCCTCTAAATTAGAATATACTATTAATAAAGGTGAGGGAGCATTTTATGGTCCTAAAATTGAATTTGTTTTACGAGATGCTATTGGCAGAGATTGGCAATGTGGAACTTTACAAGTAGATTTAAATTTACCTGGAAGATTAGATGCTTCTTATGTTGACAAAGATGGAACTAAAAAGGTTCCTGTTATGTTGCACCGAGCATTATTTGGTTCTCTAGAGAGATTTATTGGAATTTTAATTGAAAACTATGCAGGCAAGTTTCCATTTTGGATATCTCCTTTACAGACTATGGTAATACCTATTTCAGAAGAATTTAATGACTTATGCAGCTAGAGTATCAAATAAAATTAAAAATTCAGGCATAAGTTCTGCAGTAGATTTAAAAAATCATAATTTAAATTATAAAATTAGAGATCATTCTTTAGCAAAAATACCGCTTTTATTAATTTGTGGTAAAAAAGAAGTTGACTCCAATTCAGTAACGATTAGAAGATTAGACTCTAATAAACAAGAAAATATGGGTATAGATCAATTCTTAAAAAAATTCTCTGCTTTAAATAAAGCATCATCAAACTAAGTGGCAGACTTCAAACAAAATTATTTTCAAAGAAGAACTAAGGACAGAGGTCCAAGATCTAATAATAGAATTTCTTCTCCTGATGTTCAGGTTATAGCAAGTGATGGAGAAAATCTTGGAGTGATGAATACCAATGAAGCTATTTCCATGGCAAAAAATCAAGGTTTAGATTTAATTGAAATAGCACCTAATGCAAATCCTCCTGTATGTAAAATAATGGATATGGGTAAATATAAGTATGATGCTCAGAAAAAAGCAAATCTTGCAAAGAAAAAACAAAAAATTGTTTCTTTAAAAGAAATTAAATTGAGACCTGTTACTGAAACTCATGATTATGAGTTTAAAGTCAAAAATGCTAAAAAATTTATAGCTAAAGGAGATAAGGTTAAATTCACTATAAGATTTAAAGGTAGAGAACTTCAGCATTCCCATCTAGGAAATGAACTAATGGGTAAAATTAAAGAAGATATGAAGGATATCGGCAAGGTAGAATTGCATCCCAAGTTTGATGGGAAGCAAATGATCATGGTAATTCAGCCTTTATAAGCCTTAATAGAGGTTGTAAAATTATATCTTTCTTTGTATAAGTCCGCAGAATTATGCCAAAACTAAAAACAAAAAGCTCAGCAAAAAAAAGATTTAAAATATCCGCTAAGGGTAAAGTTATTTCTGCTCAGGCAGGTAAAAGACATGGCATGATTAAAAGAACGAATTCACAAATAAGAAAACTTAGAGGCACTACAACATTGTCTAAACAAGATGGAAAAATTGTTAAGTCATACATGCCTTACAGTTTAAGAGGTTAATAATGGCAAGAGTTAAAAGAGGTGTAACTAGCAAAGCTAAACATAAAAAAGTTTTAAAAGCTGTAAAGGGTCAATGGGGCAGAAGAAAAAATACCATTAGAGTTGCTAAGCAAGCTATGGAAAAATCCATGCAATATGCTTACAGAGACAGAAGAAATAAAAAAAGAGATTTTAAATCATTGTGGATACAGAGAATCAATGCTGGAGTTAGAGCTGAAGGCTTAACTTATTCAAAATTTATCAATGGATTAAATAAATGTGGTATTGCAATAGATAGAAAAATTCTTGCTGAAATTGCTTACGATAGCCCAGAAGCATTCAAAACAATTGTACAAAAAGCTCAATCAGCTTTAAATTAATCTTCGCTATTGTTTTTATTTCTTAAGGAAATAATCTACTGATATGTCAGAGATAAAAAATATTAGAGATCAGTTTATATCAAAGCTTGATAATGATTTAAGCATTGATCAAATAAATGAAATCAAAACTGAGCTCTTTGGTAAAAATGGTTTAATTTCATCAAAATTTAAAACAATAGGATCAATACCAGAGACCGATAGAAAAAAATTTGCATCAGATTTAAATCAAGTAAAAGACGAACTTCAGAATTTGATAACTTCTAAAATTAGCGAGATAGAAGGAAAAAAAATAAACGAAAAATTAGAAAAGGAAAAAGTTGATATAACTTTACCTGAAAGACCATTCGTTAGAGGAAAAGTTCATCCAGTATCACAAACTATTGATGAAATTTCATCTATTTTCTCTGAAATAGGATTTAGTGTTGAGGAAGGCCCTGATGTTGAAAATGAATACAACAACTTTACTGCTCTAAACACACCAGACAATCATCCAGCAAGAGATATGCATGATACATTTTACTTAGATGAAAACAAAGAGGTTTTGTTACGAACTCATACTTCACCAGTTCAAATCAGAACTATGCTAAAAGACAAACCTCCATTCAAGATTATTGCTCCTGGAAGAACTTATAGATCTGATAGTGATCAAACACACGCACCAATGTTTCATCAAGTAGAAGGTTTGCATATTGATACAAATATTAATATGGGGCATTTGAAAGGATGCTTGAATTATTTTATTAAAGAATTTTTTGAAGTCGAAAAAATTAAAATGAGATTTAGACCTAGTCATTTTCCATTCACAGAACCATCTGCAGAAGTTGATATTGGTTATGAAATAAAAGATGGCAAAATAATTATCGGAGAAGGAGATAAGTGGCTTGAAATTTTAGGTTGCGGTATGGTGCATCCTAATGTTTTAAAAAATGTAAAAGTAGATCCTTCTAAATATCAAGGATATGCCTTTGGTATAGGTATAGATCGATTAGCAATGCTTAAATATGGCATTAATGATTTAAGAGCGTTTTTTGATTGTGACTACAGATGGCTTAAATCATTTTGGTTTTGATCCACTTGATGTTCCTTCAAATTACAGAGGTTTAAGCAGATGAAGATTACATATGATTGGTTAAAAGATCATTTAAAAATAAGTGCTAAAGAAGATAAACTTCTTGAGAAACTAACAGATATAGGTCTTGAGGTTGAGAGTATAGAAAATTTATCTGAGGGATTAGATTTATTTAAGGTAGCAAAAATCATAAAAACAGAAAAACATCCTAACGCAGATAGACTTAAAGTTTGTGATGTTGATGTTGGTGATAAAGAAATCAAAAAAGTTGTTTGTGGGGCTGAAAATGCAAGAGAGGGTCTTCTTACAGTGTATGCTCCACCAGGCGCAATAATCCCAAAAAACAAAACTAAACTTGTTGTTGCTAAGATTAGAGATGTTACATCTTATGGAATGCTTTGTTCCGAATCTGAATTAAATTTATCAGATGAAAGTGATGGAATTACTGAATTATCATCTTCGAAATATGCAAAAAATATTGGAAAAAGTTATTTTTCTAAATCAAGTTCTAATCTTATCGATTTATCAATTACACCAAATAGACCAGACTGTCTTGGTGTTCGAGGGATAGCGAGAGATTTATCAGCCGCAGGTTTTGGAAACTTAAAACCAGAAAAAGATAAAAAAATTAAATCTAATAAAAAACAGACCTTAAAAGTAAAAATAACAAAAGAAAAAAATCAAGGCTGTTTATCTTTCGGTAGCTGCTTGATAACTAACGTCAAAAATACAGAAAGTCCTCAATGGTTGAAAGATAAATTAATTTCTATAGGCCAAAAACCAATATCTGCAATTGTAGATATTACAAATTATGTCATGATTGATATTAATCGTCCTTTGCACGCATACGATGCTGATAAAATTGACAAGGGAATAATTGTTAGAAATTCTAAATCAGGAGAAGAATTTACTGCTCTAGATAATAAAAATTATAAACTAGATGATGGAATGTGTGTGATAAGTGATAACAAAGGTGTGTTAGGCCTAGGAGGAATTATTGGAGGAACAAGGTCTGGTACAGAGTTAGATACAAAAAATGTTTTATTAGAGTCGGCGTATTTTGATCCAAGATCTATTAGAAAAACTGCCTAAAAAATTGAATATCGACACAGATGCTAAATTTAGATTTGAAAGAGGTATTGATCAGTTATCTATTGAAGATGGATTAAATAAAGCAGCTTTTTTAATTAAGGAAATTTGTGGTGGTGAAATTAGTAAAATAGATATTCAAAAAATTCGAATCTTATAAAAACAAAGTAATAAAATTTGAACCTAAAATGTTTGAAAAAATTACTGGTTTTAAGATTTCAACCAAGGAAATGATTAACATTTTAGAAAAACTTGGTTTTAAATTAAAGAAAGAAAAAAAATTCTTTAAATTATCAGTTCCATCTTGGAGACCAGATATTGTTCAAGAAATTGATATAGTTGAGGAACTTGTAAGAATTAGTGGCTATGAAAAAATAAAAATAGAAAATCCTATTAAAGAAAGATCAAAAAATACTTTAAATCCAACTCAAAAGTTATTTCATTTTCTTCAAAGGGCAGTAGCATCCAAAGGGTATTTGGAAGCAATTACTTGGTCTTTTACAGACTCTAAATATAACGATCACTTTAAAGAAGCCATTAAAGAAATAAAAATTGTAAATCCAATTAGCTCTGAATTGGGAGTATTAAGAAATTCTATTTTTTCAAATTTAGTAATGTATATGAGCAAAAACTTAGATAGAGGAATTAAAGATTTATCAATATTTGAAATAGGGCCAATATTTTATGGTCCACAACCTGGAGAACAGAATACAGTTGTTTGCGGTTTGTCAGCTGGAAAAAAATCTAGACTTTCATGGATTGAAAAAGAGAGAAATGTAGATGTTTTTGATATTAAAAGAGATGTTATACAAACTTTAGTAGAAGCTGGCTATAACTCTGAAAAATTCTACATAGATGATGAAAGTCCCAATTATTATCATCCAGGAAAATCAGGTAGAATATTTTTAAATAAGGGAAAAGATAAGGTAGCTGCTTATTTTGGTGAAATTCATCCAAACATCACTAAATCGCTAGATATTAAAACAGAGTCTTTAGTAGGATTTGAAATATTTCTAGATAATTTAAAACTGCCAAAAAAATCTTTAAAAGATCAAAAAACCAAAATATTCAGTATCTGACTTTCAAAAATCTGAAAGAGATTTTGCATTTATTGTTGATAAAAAAATAAGTGTGCAAGATTTAGTAAGTGTAATATCAAATATTGATAAAAATTTAATTTCAAATATTAAAGTATTTGACGTTTATGAAGGAGACAATATTCCTGAAAATCAAAAATCAGTTGCTATAAGCGTTACTATTCAATCATTGGAAAAAACATTAACGGATTATGATTTAGAAAATACTAATAATTTGATAATAGAAACAGTTGAAAATAAAACTGGTGCTAAAATTCGTTCCTAAAGTAACTAATGAGTTCAATTGATAATATTAGAAATTTTGCAATAATTGCACATATTGATCATGGAAAATCTACTATAGCCGATAGAATTATTCATAGTTGTGGTGGATTAACTGAAAGAGAAATGAAAGCTCAAGTTTTAGACTCTATGGATATTGAGCGTGAAAGAGGAATTACAATTAAAGCGCAAACTGTAAAATTAAATTATAAAGCTAAAAATGGAAAAAATTATATTTTAAATATTATTGATACCCCAGGACATGTAGATTTCAGTTATGAAGTAAGTAGATCTTTATACGCCTGTGAAGGTTCAATTTTGATTGTAGATAGCACACAAGGGGTAGAAGCTCAAACTTTAGCAAATGTTTACCAAGCTTTAGATACTAACCATGAGATAGTGCCAGTTTTAAATAAGGTTGATTTACCTGCATCAGATTTAGATAGAACAAAAAAACAAATTGAGGAAGTTATAGGAATTGATACTGAAAATGCAATTCCGTGTTCAGGTAAAACTGGAGAAGGAATAGAAGATATTTTAGAGCAAATTATTACAACATTACCAGCTCCAAAAGGAGAAAGTTCTGCAGATCTAAAATGTTTATTGGTTGATAGTTGGTATGATCACATATCTAGGTGTAGTGATTTTAGTGAGAGTGATAGATGGCAAACTTTCTAAACACATGAAAATAAAAATGATGTCTACTAATCAGGAGTATATTGTTGAAAAAGTTGGGGTTTTTACACCAAAGCCAGTAGATATAAATGAACTAAAAACAGGTGAAATTGGATTTATTACAACAGGAATTAAAGTTTTGTCTGAAACAAAAGTTGGAGATACGATTTGTGATGCTTCAAAACCTTTAAAAGATGCTTTGCCAGGATTTAAACCAAGTAAGCCGGTAGTGTTCTGTGGGTTGTTTCCAGTAGATAGTTCTGAGTTTCAAAAACTTAAAGATGGTTTAGCTAAATTACAATTGAATGATGCAAGTTTTTCATTTGAGCCAGAGTCATCATCTGCTTTAGGATTAGGTTTTAGATGTGGATTTTTAGGATTACTTCATTTGGAAATTGTGACAGAAAGATTAGAAAGAGAATTTGATGTTAATTTATTAACAACTACACCTGGTGTTGTTTATAAAGTTCATCTTAATAATGGAAACATAATTGATCTTCAAAATCCATCAAGTTTACCTGATCCAACTTAATAAAATATATAGAAGAGCCATGGATAAAAGCAACAATCATTACTCCTGACCAATATTTAGGTTCAATTATAAAAATGTGTCAGGATAAAAGAGGAATTCAGACTAATTTAAGTTATTCAGGTAATAGAGCTGTAGTGAATTATGAGTTACCATTGAATGAAGTTGTTTTTGATTTTAATGATAGACTAAAATCTATGACTAGTGGCTATGCTAGTTTTGACTATGAGATCATTGAGCATAGAGAGGGAGATTTGGTAAAACTTGGTATTCTAGTAAATGGAGAACCAGTTGATGCTTTAGCGATGATGATACATAAAGACTTTGCCCAAAAAACTGGGAGAGAGGTTTGTGAAAAATTAAAAGATTTAATACCTCGACATAACTTTATGATTCCAGTTCAAGCTGCAATAGGTGGTAAAATTATTGCTAGAGAAACAATTAAAGGGTTTAAAAAAGATGTTTTAACCAAAATTCATGGTGGCGGAGCAACTGATAGAAAAAGAAAACTTTTAGAAAAACAGAAAAAAGGAAAAGCTAGATCAAAACAATTTGGAAGAGTTGAAATTCCACAGGAAGCATTTATTGGAGTTTAAAAATAAGCAAGGAAAAATAATTATAATATAATTATTGGAGACGTAATTGAACGCTAAAGAATTTACATTTATTATTGTATCTTATAGGAGTGAAAAATTAATTTTTAATTGCTTAAAATACTTGCCAAAAGAAACTTGTAAAATAGTGATTGAAAATTCAAATAATTTCGAATTAAAAAAAAAATTAGAGAAAAAATTTAAAAACATAAATTGTTATGTAATGAAAAAAAATTTAGGTTATGGAAAAGCAAATAATTATGCAATTAAAAAAGCTAAAACTAAATATGTTTTTATTATAAATCCAGACGTCACTTTAAACTTAAAAAATTTTAAAAAAATTATTAACATTATAAAAAGAAAAGTTTACAATAGCAGGATTTATAGAAAAAAGTGATAACGTTGATTTTAAAAATAAAAAATAATTGAGAAAGATTTTGTAAAGGTTTTGCAATGATACATAATAAAAAAAAATTAAAGTTATTTTGATGAAAATATTTTTTATATCTTGAGGAAATAGATTTATGTAAAGAATAAAAGACCAAAAAGGCAGAATAATATTATTAAATATAAAAATACCTCATATTGGTGGATTGTCTCATGGTAAATGGGACCTGAAATTGAAAAATCAAGAAATTGGCATTGGATGTGGTCAAAATTTTATTTTAATCAAAACATAATAATTACATTTATGCTTTTTTAATTACTTTTCCTAATTTTATAAGTTCATTAGTTAAACTTATTTTTTTATTACTATAAATAACAAAAAAAAATTAATATATATAGAATGAGATTTAGCGGCTTTTAAATGCCTATTTAAAAAATAAATCCTTTTACAGGCCTTATGAGAAAAATTAAAATTTAAATTTTGTATTTAATGGAGAGGTGGCCGAGTGGTTGAAGGCGCACGCTTGGAAAGCGTGTAAAGGAGCAATTCTTTCATGGGTTCGAATCCCATTCTCTCCGCCATTAAATAAGCTTTATTTTTCAAGGGTAATTTAGGCATTTTACAGTTTTTTTGTTAAGATAAATCAGCAATTTTTATAAAAAATGTTATAATTTTCTTTTTCCAAAAATTAAAAAAATGACAAATAAAAACACATATCAGGCAGACTCCATCAAAGTTTTAAAGGGTCTTGAAGCGGTTAGAAAAAGACCAGGTATGTACATTGGAGATACAGATGATGGAACTGGTTTGCATCATATGGTCTATGAGGTTGTTGATAACTCTATTGATGAGGCATTAGCAGGATATTGTAAAAATATTAATGTAAAAATTAACTCTGATGGAACAATTACAGTAAATGATGATGGAAGAGGTATTCCTGTTGATATTCATAAAGGAGAAAAAAAATCAGCAGCAGAAGTAATTATGACTCAACTTCATGCTGGTGGTAAGTTTGATCATGATTCTTATAAAGTTTCAGGTGGATTGCATGGTGTTGGTGTTTCAGTTGTCAATGCACTTTCAGAAAAATTACAGTTAGAGATATTTAGAGATGGAAAAAAACACTACATAGAATTTCAAAATGGTGAAGCTAAAGCTCCTTTAAAGGTAGTAGGAAAAGCAAAGCAAACTGGTACACAAATTACTTTTTTACCTTCAAAAGAAATTTTTCTTCAACAAAATTTAGTGCAAATATTCTTATTAAAAGAATGCGAGAATTAGCATTTTTAAATAAAGGAATTAAAATAATATTTACTGACGCAAGTCAAAAGAAAGAGAAAACATCTGAGTTTAAATTTGATGGTGGTGTTCTAGAATTTGTAGATTTTTTAGATGAAAAAAGAGAAAAGTTACAAAATAAAAATGGAAATGATTTATTTAGAAAACCAATATATATTGAAGGAAAAAAAAATAATATTGAATTAGAGTGTTCATTAAAATGGAATGCAGGATATACAGAAGATATATTTCCATATACGAATAATATTTATCAAAAAGATGGTGGAACCCACTTGTTGGGATTTAGAAGTGCATTAACTAGGGTAATTAATAAATATGCCAATGAAAATAATTTACTAAAGAAAAATAAATTAGCAATCTCAGGTGATGATATCAAGGAAGGTCTAACTTGTGTACTTTCAACTAAAATTCCTGATCCAAAATTTTCATCTCAGACAAAAGATAAGCTAGTTTCATCAGAAGTAAGGATGATTGTAGAAACATTAGTAAATGAAAAATTATCTATTTGGTTTGATCAAAATCCTTCTATTGCTAAAATTATTTTAGCTAAAGTTATCCAAGCTGCAATGGCTAGAGATGTTGCTAGAAAAGCAAGAGAAAATGTAAGAAGAAAAGGAGCTCTTGAATTAAGTGGTCTTCCTGGAAAATTAGCTGATTGTCAAATTGGTAAACAAGAAGGAACTGAATTGTTTATTGTAGAGGGGGATTCAGCAGGTGGATCTGCAAACAAGGAAGAAATAGAGCAAATCAAGCAGTTTTACCGCTTAGAGGTAAAATACTTAATACTTATGTAGAAGATTTTAATGTTAAAAAAAATGGTAACGGCAATGGCAATGGTTCTGATCAAAGAACAAAGGCTTTGTCTAAAATGATTTCTTCAAATGAGATAGTTACATTGATTAATGCGCTTGGTTTAGATCCAAAAGCACAAGAGATTGATTTAAAAGATTTAAGATATGGAAAAATTATTATTATGACGGATGCTGATGTAGACGGATCCCATATAAGAGCTCTTCTGCTAACTTTCTTTAACAATGCGCCATTTAATAAATTAATTGAAAATGGCCATGTTTATTTAGCACAACCACCATTATTTAAAATTAACAAAGGCTCAAAGGGAATTTATATAAAAGATGAGAAGGAGTTAGAAGATTACATAATAAATAATAATAAGGAGTTAAAAAAAATTAAAAAGGGATCTAAAGATTATTTGAAAAAAATTGATGAAGAAAAATCAAAAATGAATATCCAAAGATTCAAAGGTCTTGGAGAAATGAACCCAGAAGAATTATGGAGTACTACATTAGATCCAGAAACAAGAAATTTACTTCAAGTACAATACTCAAAAGATTTAAAAAAGGATCAAAGTTTAATTCATACTTTGATGGGTAACGATGTTGCACTGAGAAAAGATTTTATAGTTTCTAATGCTATAAATGTTAGAAATCTTGATATTTAAAAATGAAGTTCTTTGAAACTTCAAAATATCATTCTTTTAAAAAATCAACTTATATCACTCTTAGATGGATCGGAATTATTGGACAATTAATTGCAGTAAATTTTGTATATTTATTTTAAATTCTAGTTTTGATTTTATTACTTCAAATTTAGTTATATTTTTAGGAATATTAAGTAATTTATATTTAATTTTTATTTATAAAAAAACACAATTATCAGATAGATCTGCTTTTATATTCTTACTAATAGATATTTTGCAATTAGGTGTTCTTCTTTATTTGTCAGGGGGAATAACTAATCCATTTGTAATTTTTATATTAATACCAAGTGTTTTTTCTTCATCAAATTTAAGCTTAAGAACTAATACTTTGTTAGTAATCTTAACTATAATTATAATTGTATTTTTAACTTTTAATCATCAAGATTTGCCAATTAATTTAAATAGTGATTTTCATAACAATCATTATTTTTATTACTCTATCCCGTTTCTTGATTATCGCTTTAGTATTTTTAAATTATTTTGCAATGACGTTTGGTACACAATCTAGATTAAGAAAAGAAGCATTAGGAAAAATGGAAGAGGTAATGGCTAAAGAACATGAGCTTTTATCTTTGGGCGGACAAGCTGCTGCAGCCGCACATTCTTTAGGTACGCCACTTTCAACAATAACAATAATTGCACATGATTTAATGAAACAATTTAAGGGGCAAAAAGATTTAGAAAAAGACATAGAGTTACTGAATAGCCAAGTTGAGCGATGCAATGAAATTTTAAAGAGATTAACTTTAAACCCTGTTGAGGAAGATGAATTTATTGATAAAGATATTAATATTCGAGATTATTTACATGAAATTATCAATTCATTTAGGGAAATAAGTAAAAAAGAATTTGTCTTCAATTTTGATCAAGACTCAAACCCAAAAAAAATAAGTAAATCTATTGAAATAGTTTATGGATTAAGAAATTTCATAGGAAACGCCAATAAATTCGCTAAAAACACAATTTTTATTAATTTAAAAAGTGATAGTGAAATCACTGAAATTACAGTAGAGGATGATGGCAATGGCTATCCAAGGGATATTTTATCAAAAATTGGTGAACCTTATCTAAAATCAAATAATTCTAATGACAAGTCAAAGCAAGGCCTTGGTCTTGGATTATTTATTGGAAAAACTTTATTAGAGAAAAATTTTGCATCAATCAATTGTAGAAATTCTAAAACACGTGATGGTGCTGAAGTTGTTATTAGATGGAAGAATAAAGAATTATTTAATATTTAGTGATATTTGTTCTTTGTCTCAAACAATGAGCTTAATTGAGATATCATAACATCTCCTAATTCATTTACGTCAGTAATTTTAATAGCCTTATTATAATACCTTGAAACGTCGTGACCAATTCCTATAGCCAAAACTTCAATATCTGATTTATTTTCAATAAACTTCACAATCTTTTTTAAATGTTTTTCCAAAAAATCACCTGAATTTACAGAGAGAGTTGAGTCATCAACGGGCGCTCCATCAGAAATTACCATCAAAATTTTTCGTTCCTCTTTTCTTTTTTTAATTCTATTGTATGCCCATGATATTGCTTCTCCATCAATGTTCTCTTTGAGCAATCCTTCTTTTAGCATTAGTCCTAAATTATTTTTTGCCTGTCTCCAATGCGTATCTGCTCCTTTGTAAATTATATGTCTTAGGTCGTTTAATCTTCCTGGTGTTTTAGGTTTAGAATTTTTTGTCCACAATTCTCTACTCTGTCCACCCTTCCAATTTTTAGTTGTGAAACCTAAAATTTCGACTTTAACAGAGCACCTTTCTAGTGTTCTGGATAAGATATCTGCACAAATAGCCGCAATAGTGATTGGTCTTCCTCTCATAGATCCAGAATTATCTATCAGTAGAGTCACTACTGTATCTTTAAAATCTAAATCTTTTTCTTTTTTGAATGACAAAGAATTATATGGATCCATAATAATTCTTGGAAGTTTTGAACTGTCTAATAATCCCTCCTCTAAATCAAATTCCCATGCTCTATTTTGTTTTGCAAGTAATTGTCTTTGAAGTTTATTAGCAAGTTTCGTTATAATATCTTGAAAGCCGATTAATTGTTGATCTAAATTTTTTCTTAGTTTTGTTGCTTCATCTGCATTTTCTAGATTTTCAGCCTTTACAACTTCATCAAACTGAGTTGTAAAAATTTTATAATCTAAATTGATATTATCTATTTTTTTTTGAGCTACTTGTTCTGAACTTTGTTCATCTGACTCTGTGTCTGATAACTGTTCGTCAAAGTTAAATTCATCAACACTATAATCAGCATCTAGTGAAGCCTCTGATACATTTTCATCTTTTTCATCTTTATTATCTTCTTTGTCATTATTTTCATCTTCATTTGATGGATTATCTTGTCCTTGATCTTGATTTTCTTCTTTTCGTTCATCCTCATCTTCACTTTGAAAAATGTCCATTTCTTCCAATATTTCTGAAAACTTTGAACTATAAATGTTTTGATCTTCAAGATTTTTAAGTAAAAATTCTTTATGTTTTTCTATAGCGTCCTCAAAGTCTTTTTCCCAAAAATTAAGCATTTTTGTTGTTAGAGGATTTAGCTTAATTTTATGAAAATTCTTAAGCATATATAGCTCGAATGCCTCTGATACAGATACATCCTCTTTAGTTTTTAATTGATCTTTGCGTTTACGATTTATTATTTGATGATAATTTTCTTGAAAATTTTTCTCAATTCCTTTTAACATTTTTCCTCCAGAGTCTCATAACGTATTTTTTCAGCGATATTATAAAGAGATCTAGAAGATGTATTTGAGGGAAGGTTTTTTTTGTAAATTGTTTCATTACAAAATTTTTTTTTCAAAGCAGAGGAGTCTGTTTCTGCACGTAATCTTATAAAATCAGCTGGACTAGTTAAATTATCAATCTCTAGAAAATTAAATTCTTTTATTTTTTTTTCTTCAGAATTTGTTTTTTTTATATCAAAATCATCAGCAATTACTTTTGCTGTAGAAGTTAAAGCAATTTTGAATTTTTCTTTTAAATTATTTTCTTTAGTGCTCATTAGATTTGAATATTAATCAAGAGATTCTGGCAACTCTTCACCAAAACATCTTTGATAATATTCTGCGATAGTATTTTTTTCAATATCATCACATTTATTAAGAAAAGTTACTCTAAAAGCGTAACCAGTGTCTTTAAATATCTCTGCATTTTCTGCCCAATGTAACACCGTTCTTGGGCTCATCACTGTTGAAATATCTCCTGCAATAAATCCTTTACGCGTTAAAGATGCTACTTTTATCATGTTAGCAACCTTTCTCTTTCCCTTTGCGTTATTTAAGTTTTTATTTTTAGACAAAACAATGTCCATTTCTCTATCTAGGCTAAGATAGTTTAAAGTTGTAACGATATTCCATCTATCCATCTGACCTTGGTTAATTTGCTGCGTACCATGATAAAGACCTGTCGTATCACCAAGTCCAACAGTATTTGAAGTAGCAAATAATCTAAAAAATTTATTTTGTTTAATTACTTTGTTTTTATCTAGTAATGTAAAATTTCCCTCAGCTTCTAAAACTCTTTGAATTACAAACATTACATCAGGTCTACCAGCATCATATTCATCAAAAACAAGTGCAACTGGATTTTGTATAGACCATGGTAAAATTCCCTCGTTAAATTGAGTTACTTGTTTACCATCTTTAAGAACGATCGCATCTTTTCCAATCAAATCAATTCTACTTACATGACTATCTAAATTTACACGGATACAAGGCCAATTTAATCTTGCAGCAATTTGCTCAATGTGAGTAGATTTACCAGTGCCATGATATCCTTGAACTAAAACTCTCTTATTATAACGCAAATCCTGAAATAATAGCTAAAGTAGTATCTCTATCGAATTTGTAGTTTTTATCAATTTCAGGAACATATTCATTCTTTTTTGAAAATGCGTCAACTTCCATTTCTGAATCAATTCCAAAA
>JAHPZR010025265.1:0-13737 GCA_019787425.1 Platygyra sinensis
GCATCCTACCACTCTGCAATTTTAGTTGTTCTTAGGCGCTTTGACAAATGGCGATCTGTGGCTGTTGGTATTTTAACCTCGTCATCAAGTGTAGGCATGTTCGTCATTGCGCAAACAACAGAAGCGCTTCTCTCCAAATACGGACTACGAAATGCCCTCAGAGGATGGGCCTTACTGTTCTTTTTAGCCGCCATCTTAGCATGCAGTTACGACTCACGTGCTCACGTTGAAAAAGACAAAGTGTTAACAATAGAAGAAAATACCAAGCAGCCTCCTGCGAACATTCCTTCGTCCGTGCTAAGGAATAGTTCGTTTATGATCTACCTCACTTCACTCAGTCTGGTGTTCTTTGTAGTGTTCACTCCGTCAATCTATATGGTAAGACAAGTTGCTTGAGGTGCATGTGTTCTTTACCTAGCTCAGTTTGAAAGGCAGCTATATTTTTCTACGGTTAAGCCTTCCATGCACACTAATCCGTCACGGAAACGGAGCTTTTCCAATACGCTCTTCAAATCTTAGGATTGTAAACACGCGGGCTTTGTGCTTTCGTATGGACGGAAGACAATTTGAAAACGGAGCTTTTCGTAACCGATTACGTCACAATAATCTTGGTATTTTCCCTGCGCATGCTCAAGTTAATTATCCTCAAACACAAATTCAAAATGATTGGCTCCGGCGTCGCGTTGACGGGGTCAATGGGGACAGTGGAGCGATCGATTCTTTGTTCCCGCTTGTGCAAACGTCTTTTTCGCCCACTCAACCTTAGCTGATAAGAAATTCAGGTTATTTTTTAAGTTTTCTGGAGCCTTTGAGGGTAAGCCTTCTCGGAAGAGAAAAAGGAAGATATCTGTTTACCAATCACTATTGTTTTTGTTATTTAAATGTTCAAAATGTTAAACAAAAGAATTCTTTGTTTCCTCAGCCAATAGTTCTCTGGTTGGCATATTAATAACAGTAGGTGATGTCACTGATATCTTTACTATTTAGACACCTTGTAACCTACCCGCTTTCTTTTTTTCCTTTTCAGGTAAAATTTTGTGAAAGTGAACTTGGTATTCCTTCTGACCTCGCGAGTCTTCATTACACTTCCATGGCTATTGCCGCATTCTTCAGCAACCACTTGTTCTGCAAACTAAGCGAACTGAAATGCACATTTGTCAATATTTTTGACCTCTACCAACTAGCGACCACATTTTATGGTGTCAGCTTGCTGTTGTTGCCCTTAGTAAGGTCGTTTACAGCTATGATAGCGCTTTCTGTACTGTTTGGTCTTATGGACGGTGGGCGGTACGGCTTGATGCCACTAATTGTGGTAGAATGTGTTGGTCAGAAGAGGACTGACCAAGAGTGGGGTTACCTTAGCTTCAGTGTTGGTCTGGCGTCGTGTGTTGGACCTATGTTCATTGGTAGGTAACTTTTAACAATAGGCCTTATTGGTGCTCTCGGTATTGGACTGGAACTAGCTTGCAATTGAGGTTCTTGAGGGGGAAATGACATCATCAGTCTCGGTCTCACGCAAGTTCCAGTCCAATAGCGAGAATACGAATGTGACCTATCTAGTCGGCTATGCTAGTCACATCCAAATCTTGCGGAATAACTGACTTCGGGTCATGGACAATGCAGCTTGCCCGACACTCGCTCGAATGATCACAGGGGTGCGCAAGAGGGCAAACACGCGCGCTGCCGAGACACCCGCTGAAATCAACTTCGCCGCGCGCGTCATACTGTTGCAACTCGCATCCTATTTGCTCGAGCGCGTATGCGACTTTGTTGCATTGCTAAAAGCAGGTTTCACTTCACGAGCGACACCGACACAGGCATAACTATGAAATCGAACACAAGCCAAGCACGGAAAACGGAAGAGTAAGGGAAGAAAGACTGGGACGAGAAGGAACTGAAACGAGGCTCGTTCCACCCTCCTCGTGCCGGATATCGTCTTTTTGCGATCGCAGGAACACACATCGAGACAAAAAGAGAACTGCAAGCCGCCTTGTGGCACTTGAGCACATACCTTGTAAGTTTTGCTTATTTTTTTTAAAATAGTTTTTATTGATTTTCAATATTAGATAACTATTCAGATAACTAAATTACAAATTACAATTGTTCAACTTCACAGATAATGACAGCAACAAGTACTCAAACTAAATAACTAAATAAATAAATGATAAATAATTAGATATAAGTGAAAAACAAAAACAACAACAAAAAAATAAATTAAAAAAAAAGCAAAACAAAAAACAAAAAACAAGAGCAAAACAAAAACAAATGCGATGCTACTGAGTAACATTGAATAAAATTAAGGCTTAATGCTAGTCAAGGCTATCTACATATTGTTATATTAATGCATTGATTAACTTCTCCCACTTTTTAAATGTACAAGGAGCTTGTTTTTCTCTCTAGCAATATGGAGCTCGATATTGTAAACACGCCTTGTTCTCGCTTTATAACCTCTAAGAGTAGATACGCTATTCACGCATCTCCTACTGTAGATATAATACTTCCCTAATAACGGAACGTGATTGATTAAAATGAAGTCATTTACAATAATGAACTTTCCAAAGATCAAATCTGACTCATCAATTGGTCCAACAAGGACGCTATTATTTCTTAGCCAGGACAAGACGTGTTTTCAGAAATCTGAAGATATCTTACAGAAGAAAAGTAAATGCTCGGCGGATTCCGCAACCTCTTGACAGAAAGTACAACTTGGTGATTCAACCAGACCAATGCGACTGAGTTTCTCATTCGTAAAATCAATGCAATTTAGGATTATGTATTGAAATTCCCTGATCTAAGTTTCGAAAGTGGTTTGGAAGGCTAAGAAATAAACTTTCTGCCAACTGATAACAGTGTTTGGGTACTTGTTGGTTAATTTTTTTTTAGCAGTGGGTGGAATCTTTTTTTCCGCAGAAAAAGTTGATAGATATGTTTAGAAAAGGCGTCAAAAATTGGTACATCATCCTGTAAACCGTCGCTTATCAACCAAAAGTCTAACCGTCTCTGAATATTTGGACGTTTTTGACGCCAAGTAAAACGTTTCTCTTTGGGGTGCTTGACACGCCATATATCTAACAAATCGTGCTCCAAACAAATATCTTCTAAGACCTTGACAGAATCTTTCGTTTTCTTAAGACCACCGCTCCCGTCTAATTCTTGATCAAAAATCACATTGAAATCTCCACCAATGATCACAGAAAAGTCCGAGAGAGAAAACGAACTATTAAGCTCCGCAGAAATTGTTTTGAAAAAATCGCACTGCTCATAACATTTATTCGGTCCATAGATGTTTTAAAGTAAAAAGGGAGAATCCTGGATTATAGCCTAGACAAGAAAATAGCGACTTTGCAAATCAACCTTAATCGATTGCAATTCGGAGTCCAACTGGTCTTTTATAAGTTTATAAGTTTATCCGGCTCGCGCCAGCTGAATTCTTTGGAACTCAATTTTCCTCACCTCCTCAATTTTGTTCGCTACAGATTCTCTTTCCTTCAGGTGAATTGGTTTCGCTGTCTGAGTTACTGGTTCTTGTTTTCCTTTTTCGGACAGTTAAAGAGGTCTCCCCGGCATATATAGAAAATCCCGCAATAAAATCAAAATTTCGGAGCGAAAAGAAACACGTCCTCACATGTTGAGCGCTCGACCCAATCCGTTGGAAGTTTTGCTTATCAAATTCCTGTATCAGTCATGGAACTCGGCTTTACGGAATGCTTCTAAATTGCCACTGAGGTCTCGTTCACAATACGATGGAGGAACTTTTTCTCACTATGAGAACGCTTCATGTTTCCCCTCCACACTACTCCGAAGGAATTCGAAAACGCAACAATAACCGATTATTTTGGATTTGTGGTTGAAGAAATCACATTATCATCATGATGTCATCTTTTCAAAACGTTTTTTTACCTCCAAACTAATACGAAAAGATCCATTTTCATGACGGTTTAGTGTGGACGGTAGGTTTAACTGAAGAAATAAAGCTGCGTGTTCAAATTCTTCCGGTGTAGTGTGCATGGATTGGGCCTAATTCACCGGGCGCGCAAAAAGTTGTTCCAGTTCCGTCTCTCGCACCCGCCTGTTTTTTTAATCATCCTCCTTGTGCCAAGAACCTGGGACAGACAAGACGCGCAATGGATACTGGGTGAAGCATTTCACTGTCAAAGCTTACTACCAGACCGACAACGTTCCCAGGGTCTTCTCTGACGTTTAAATCCAACATGATCTAAGATCCAAAAACAGGTTCTGTGTCGTCATTTGTGACTTACTGATTTGTCTCTTTTGCAGGTTTTATTGCGGACTCAGCGGGAGCCTACGGGCCGGCATTTCTTGCAGCTGGTGGGATAATGGTTTTCGGTTCATCTCTCGTCTTGCTTACAAAGTTTACAGCAAAATTACTACTTGGACGAAGACACGCTTGAAGCTGCGCAATGTTCCATGACAAGATGTTTCTTTCGAGAGAGAATTTGTACCGTGAATACTAAACAGTATTTAAGCAATAGAGCACTTTTTACGTGTTTACAGTAGCCCCGTATAAACACGAGGGAGAATTCGAGACAATTATGCAAATCCTCGACTGCGTCTCGGATTGGAATAACTTTTGAGTAGGAATTCTCTCAACCCTCCGAGTGTTTAGATGGGACTGTAAACGCGTAAACAGTTCCTTATTACCTTTTATAAAATACTTCACAAAACGTGCAAATCCAAAACGTCAAAATCGTGTTTACCTACTCTGATCTAAACTCACCTACCGACCAATAAGAGCGCGCGTAGTATCTCAGTTATTTTGTAACGGAGAGTGTTGCATTGTCGCATCCCAAAAAAATGTTATTTTGGTCACTGTTTAGCTATAAAAATAATAAATATTAAATCGGTGTCAGCAAATGTTTGACAATTGAAACAAAACTATGGTAAGAAACAGAGCAAGCTCATCGTTTTCAATACAAATATATTTTTATTAAAGTCAATTTTATACACAAATGTCCATTTTCTTTTATTTTAGTACAGGCTTTCTATATCATAATACACATGTGTATCGATCATTTGTCATCAGTTTTTCTTCGCGATTTACACGATCGTGATGCAGTCATACAGACTAACAGATAAATCTATGCTTACGCTTATTTCTAAAACTCTTTTTTACTTATTTTCATCGAATTGTTCACGAGAACGACTTCCTACTCGTGTTCGGAAAAAGACCGAAGGACCTCCGAAGAGTTCCGAATGCTCTTACCAACGAAACAGCAGCCTACGAAGTGACTAAACACAGTGGGCTCTTTATATTTCGCATACATTTTATCCGTTGTGATCAAGCGTTTGCGTTTAAAACTCGTGCAACACACTATGAATCAGAACGAAGATGTCAAAAAAAAAACCTCAAACTCATTAACAATACATCAAGTTAAAACAAAGAAAATCACAACCGTGAAGGAGGTCTTAATTAGCATAGATATTGACGATTTTTCTTCTCCGTTTACTCCTTAGTTTTTGTTTCGATTGAGAAGATATATAAAACACTCGACAGTGTTTCATCGGTTATCCAAACACCTAGAATTTCGTCAAATATACTCCGCTGCGCGTCGTATTTTCAACTCTCTTCTCGATGGCTATCCAGATGAAAGACTGTCGCACGCGTTTGATATATTACTTAACAACCTATTAAAAATCATCGTGCAGTAGCTTGAACTATTTTCCCGCGCTTTTTACCTGTTTTACAAGTTGCTTTTTCCGCGCCAGCAACCCGTTTACATGTCATAATTTTCCCGCCCTTAGTCACCTTACAGAAGTCTCTAAAAAATTGGTTTGAATTATATTCTGAAGGTATATACTGTAAATCGGACGTCTTAGAAAATAATTTTAGGTGGAGTTTAAATGCTACGTGAGATGAACTCGAAACTGGTCAAAGATGTAGCTTGGAATGTGAGCCTCAACAACCTAAAAAAAAGTTTAAAAAAATATCCATTAAGATAGAAAACAGCAGGGATTGAACAAGTTTATTAAATGTAGTACTTGCTCCTTGATATATTGTTACGATTTCTTTTGCAAGAAAGCGTCAAACATAGGTTTATGCGTTATTTTGCCACCTTATGAAACACTAACCGGTCCGTGATAATGGAATCCTCAAAAACACATTCATGAAGCTAAGTTTTATTCTAGGAATTTCATTAATTGAAATACAAACATTTTCTGCTCAAGGATTACCCTTTTTTAGAATGTCTCAATGTGGCTATGTACAGAAAACATATTACCACACCAAAACACACACACAAAAAAACAACCCCCAGTACGAGGAATTACCCTTGGAAAGAACGACTGACTCCTTAAGGGCGATAAGATTTTGTTGACAAGCCTGTCACTCACGACGTTCTTGAGTCTTGCCCACGGCACAATTTGGGTTCTGTCCCCGTGTACCGGTAAACAAGAGCCGATTAAAAAGACCAAACAATAGACAACAGCTAACCAATGACTCCTAAACAAAGAAAGAACAATGGTTATAAACAGAACAATGGCTATTCCCTCGTTTACCGGTACACCAGAACAGAATCACAAATTGCGTCGTGTAAAAGATGACAACTGATTTGCGATTGGCGTGGCAAAGTCCCGGGCGCTTTCATGAGACAGCGTTGTTACAAACGCATGTCGTATACGATACTGTCAAACCGGTCCTTTGGAAACTCGTTGCAAACGCAGTTGATCAAGTTCTACAGAGAATTTGTCATGCACTAAGGAGATTGTTTTGCTTTAATATAACAAGGGTAGCTGCCCAATTGGAGCAAAAAATAAGGCAAAGTAAAGCTTACCTTTCTTGGAAGCTCACTGTACATGATAAAGTCTTCCATGAAAACCAAAAGGTTTACAACTTCTGCTGGGATTTCTTGGCTTCTCACACTGAAATGTATGAATCAATGACTCAAGGAATGAACGAACGAACAACGGAGGGAGATAATCTAACGAACGAATGTATGAAAATATATAAGGATAAACAAGAAATAAACAAACAAAATAATGAAATATATAAATATTTAAATGAATACTACAATGAAAAAATAACTGCATTTCACAAAGTGGCAGACTGGAGGAAAAAAGGGGGTAAGTTTCTAAAGAACCTGTGGTGCTGCGTCGGTGGGAGTATTACAAGATAATTTGGTTTTATCAATGTGAATTGGCCACCGTAAAGAGATTCGGAAGCTGACGTTTCGAGCGTTAGCTCTTCGTCGGAACGAATCCTTGGGCTAACGCTCGAAACGTCAGCTTCCGAATCTCTTTACGGTGGCCAATTAGCATTATCAACCCAGTTGATAAAACCAAATTAGACTGGAGGAAAGATAGGCAAGCATACAAACACAGAGAGACATTCTAAAAAAGGGTAATCCTTGAGCAGAAAATGTTTGTATTTCAATTAATGAAATTCCTAGAATAAAACTTAGCTTCATGAATGTGTTTTTGAGGATTCCATTATCACGGACCGGTTAGTGTTTCATAAGGTGGCAAAATAACGCATAAACCTATGTTTGACGCTTTCTTGCAAAAGAAATCGTAACAATATATCAAGGAGCAAGTACTACATTTAATAAACTTGTTCAATCCCTGCTGTTTTCTATCTTAATGGATATTTTTTTAAACTTTTTTTTAGGTTGTTGAGGCTCACATTCCAAGCTACATCTTTGACCAGTTTCGAGTTCATCTCACGTAGCATTTAAACTCCACCTAAAATTATTTTCTAAGACGTCCGATTTACAGTATATACCTTCAGAATATAATTCAAACCAATTTTTTAGAGACTTCTGTAAGGTGACTAAGGGCGGGAAAATTATGACATGTAAACGGGTTGCTGGCGCGGAAAAAGCAACTTGTAAAACAGGTAAAAAGCGCGGGAAAATAGTTCAAGCTACTGCACGATGATTTTTAATAGGTTGTTAAGTAATATATCAAACGCGTGCGACAGTCTTTCATCTGGATAGCCATCGAGAAGAGAGTTGAAAATACGACGCGCAGCGGAGTATATTTGACGAAATTCTAGGTGTTTG
This sequence comes from Platygyra sinensis, assembly GCA_019787425.1. Taxonomy (NCBI): domain Eukaryota; kingdom Metazoa; phylum Cnidaria; class Anthozoa; order Scleractinia; family Merulinidae; genus Platygyra; species Platygyra sinensis. The sequence goes on from JAHPZR010025265.1 coordinate 8,019, forward strand.
GATAACCGATGAAACACTGTCGAGTGTTTTATATATCTTCTCAATCGAAACAAAAACTAAGGAGTAAACGGAGAAGAAAAATCGTCAATATCTATGCTAATTAAGACCTCCTTCACGGTTGTGATTTTCTTTGTTTTAACTTGATGTATTGTTAATGAGTTTGAGGTTTTTTTTTTGACATCTTCGTTCTGATTCATAGTGTGTTGCACGAGTTTTAAACGCAAACGCTTGATCACAACGGATAAAATGTATGCGAAATATAAAGAGCCCACTGTGTTTAGTCACTTCGTAGGCTGCTGTTTCGTTGGTAAGAGCATTCGGAACTCTTCGGAGGTCCTTCGGTCTTTTTCCGAACACGAGTAGGAAGTCGTTCTCGTGAACAATTCGATGAAAATAAGTAAAAAAGAGTTTTAGAAATAAGCGTAAGCATAGATTTATCTGTTAGTCTGTATGACTGCATCACGATCGTGTAAATCGCGAAGAAAAACTGATGACAAATGATCGATACACATGTGTATTATGATATAGAAAGCCTGTACTAAAATAAAAGAAAATGGACATTTGTGTATAAAATTGACTTTAATAAAAATATATTTGTATTGAAAACGATGAGCTTGCTCTGTTTCTTACCATAGTTTTGTTTCAATTGTCAAACATTTGCTGACACCGATTTAATATTTATTATTTTTATAGCTAAACAGTGACCAAAATAACATTTTTTTGGGATGCGACAATGCAACACTCTCCGTTACAAAATAACTGAGATACTACGCGCGCTCTTATTGGTCGGTAGGTGAGTTTAGATCAGAGTAGGTAAACACGATTTTGACGTTTTGGATTTGCACGTTTTGTGAAGTATTTTATAAAAGGTAATAAGGAACTGTTTACGCGTTTACAGTCCCATCTAAACACTCGGAGGGTTGAGAGAATTCCTACTCAAAAGTTATTCCAATCCGAGACGCAGTCGAGGATTTGCATAATTGTCTCGAATTCTCCCTCGTGTTTATACGGGGCTACTGTAAACACGTAAAAAGTGCTCTATTGCTTAAATACTGTTTAGTATTCACGGTACAAATTCTCTCTCGAAAGAAACATCTTGTCATGGAACATTGCGCAGCTTCAAGCGTGTCTTCGTCCAAGTAGTAATTTTGCTGTAAACTTTGTAAGCAAGACGAGAGATGAACCGAAAACCATTATCCCACCAGCTGCAAGAAATGCCGGCCCGTAGGCTCCCGCTGAGTCCGCAATAAAACCTGCAAAAGAGACAAATCAGTAAGTCACAAATGACGACACAGAACCTGTTTTTGGATCTTAGATCATGTTGGATTTAAACGTCAGAGAAGACCCTGGGAACGTTGTCGGTCTGGTAGTAAGCTTTGACAGTGAAATGCTTCACCCAGTATCCATTGCGCGTCTTGTCTGTCCCAGGTTCTTGGCACAAGGAGGATGATTAAAAAAACAGGCGGGTGCGAGAGACGGAACTGGAACAACTTTTTGCGCGCCCGGTGAATTAGGCCCAATCCATGCACACTACACCGGAAGAATTTGAACACGCAGCTTTATTTCTTCAGTTAAACCTACCGTCCACACTAAACCGTCATGAAAATGGATCTTTTCGTATTAGTTTGGAGGTAAAAAAACGTTTTGAAAAGATGACATCATGATGATAATGTGATTTCTTCAACCACAAATCCAAAATAATCGGTTATTGTTGCGTTTTCGAATTCCTTCGGAGTAGTGTGGAGGGGAAACATGAAGCGTTCTCATAGTGAGAAAAAGTTCCTCCATCGTATTGTGAACGAGACCTCAGTGGCAATTTAGAAGCATTCCGTAAAGCCGAGTTCCATGACTGATACAGGAATTTGATAAGCAAAACTTCCAACGGATTGGGTCGAGCGCTCAACATGTGAGGACGTGTTTCTTTTCGCTCCGAAATTTTGATTTTATTGCGGGATTTTCTATATATGCCGGGGAGACCTCTTTAACTGTCCGAAAAAGGAAAACAAGAACCAGTAACTCAGACAGCGAAACCAATTCACCTGAAGGAAAGAGAATCTGTAGCGAACAAAATTGAGGAGGTGAGGAAAATTGAGTTCCAAAGAATTCAGCTGGCGCGAGCCGGATAAACTTATAAACTTATAAAAGACCAGTTGGACTCCGAATTGCAATCGATTAAGGTTGATTTGCAAAGTCGCTATTTTCTTGTCTAGGCTATAATCCAGGATTCTCCCTTTTTACTTTAAAACATCTATGGACCGAATAAATGTTATGAGCAGTGCGATTTTTTCAAAACAATTTCTGCGGAGCTTAATAGTTCGTTTTCTCTCTCGGACTTTTCTGTGATCATTGGTGGAGATTTCAATGTGATTTTTGATCAAGAATTAGACGGGAGCGGTGGTCTTAAGAAAACGAAAGATTCTGTCAAGGTCTTAGAAGATATTTGTTTGGAGCACGATTTGTTAGATATATGGCGTGTCAAGCACCCCAAAGAGAAACGTTTTACTTGGCGTCAAAAACGTCCAAATATTCAGAGACGGTTAGACTTTTGGTTGATAAGCGACGGTTTACAGGATGATGTACCAATTTTTGACGCCTTTTCTAAACATATCTATCAACTTTTTCTGCGGAAAAAAAGATTCCACCCACTGCTAAAAAAAAATTAACCAACAAGTACCCAAACACTGTTATCAGTTGGCAGAAAGTTTATTTCTTAGCCTTCCAAACCACTTTCGAAACTTAGATCAGGGAATTTCAATACATAATCCTAAATTGCATTGATTTTACGAATGAGAAACTCAGTCGCATTGGTCTGGTTGAATCACCAAGTTGTACTTTCTGTCAAGAGGTTGCGGAATCCGCCGAGCATTTACTTTTCTTCTGTAAGATATCTTCAGATTTCTGAAAACACGTCTTGTCCTGGCTAAGAAATAATAGCGTCCTTGTTGGACCAATTGATGAGTCAGATTTGATCTTTGGAAAGTTCATTATTGTAAATGACTTCATTTTAATCAATCACGTTCCGTTATTAGGGAAGTATTATATCTACAGTAGGAGATGCGTGAATAGCGTATCTACTCTTAGAGGTTATAAAGCGAGAACAAGGCGTGTTTACAATATCGAGCTCCATATTGCTAGAGAGAAAAACAAGCTCCTTGTACATTTAAAAAGTGGGAGAAGTTAATCAATGCATTAATATAACAATATGTAGATAGCCTTGACTAGCATTAAGCCTTAATTTTATTCAATGTTACTCAGTAGCATCGCATTTGTTTTTGTTTTGCTCTTGTTTTTTGTTTTTTGTTTTGCTTTTTTTTTAATTTATTTTTTTGTTGTTGTTTTTGTTTTTCACTTATATCTAATTATTTATCATTTATTTATTTAGTTATTTAGTTTGAGTACTTGTTGCTGTCATTATCTGTGAAGTTGAACAATTGTAATTTGTAATTTAGTTATCTGAATAGTTATCTAATATTGAAAATCAATAAAAACTATTTTAAAAAAAATAAGCAAAACTTACAAGGTATGTGCTCAAGTGCCACAAGGCGGCTTGCAGTTCTCTTTTTGTCTCGATGTGTGTTCCTGCGATCGCAAAAAGACGATATCCGGCACGAGGAGGGTGGAACGAGCCTCGTTTCAGTTCCTTCTCGTCCCAGTCTTTCTTCCCTTACTCTTCCGTTTTCCGTGCTTGGCTTGTGTTCGATTTCATAGTTATGCCTGTGTCGGTGTCGCTCGTGAAGTGAAACCTGCTTTTAGCAATGCAACAAAGTCGCATACGCGCTCGAGCAAATAGGATGCGAGTTGCAACAGTATGACGCGCGCGGCGAAGTTGATTTCAGCGGGTGTCTCGGCAGCGCGCGTGTTTGCCCTCTTGCGCACCCCTGTGATCATTCGAGCGAGTGTCGGGCAAGCTGCATTGTCCATGACCCGAAGTCAGTTATTCCGCAAGATTTGGATGTGACTAGCATAGCCGACTAGATAGGTCACATTCGTATTCTCGCTATTGGACTGGAACTTGCGTGAGACCGAGACTGATGATGTCATTTCCCCCTCAAGAACCTCAATTGCAAGCTAGTTCCAGTCCAATACCGAGAGCACCAATAAGGCCTATTGTTAAAAGTTACCTACCAATGAACATAGGTCCAACACACGACGCCAGACCAACACTGAAGCTAAGGTAACCCCACTCTTGGTCAGTCCTCTTCTGACCAACACATTCTACCACAATTAGTGGCATCAAGCCGTACCGCCCACCGTCCATAAGACCAAACAGTACAGAAAGCGCTATCATAGCTGTAAACGACCTTACTAAGGGCAACAACAGCAAGCTGACACCATAAAATGTGGTCGCTAGTTGGTAGAGGTCAAAAATATTGACAAATGTGCATTTCAGTTCGCTTAGTTTGCAGAACAAGTGGTTGCTGAAGAATGCGGCAATAGCCATGGAAGTGTAATGAAGACTCGCGAGGTCAGAAGGAATACCAAGTTCACTTTCACAAAATTTTACCTGAAAAGGAAAAAAAGAAAGCGGGTAGGTTACAAGGTGTCTAAATAGTAAAGATATCAGTGACATCACCTACTGTTATTAATATGCCAACCAGAGAACTATTGGCTGAGGAAACAAAGAATTCTTTTGTTTAACATTTTGAACATTTAAATAACAAAAACAATAGTGATTGGTAAACAGATATCTTCCTTTTTCTCTTCCGAGAAGGCTTACCCTCAAAGGCTCCAGAAAACTTAAAAAATAACCTGAATTTCTTATCAGCTAAGGTTGAGTGGGCGAAAAAGACGTTTGCACAAGCGGGAACAAAGAATCGATCGCTCCACTGTCCCCATTGACCCCGTCAACGCGACGCCGGAGCCAATCATTTTGAATTTGTGTTTGAGGATAATTAACTTGAGCATGCGCAGGGAAAATACCAAGATTATTGTGACGTAATCGGTTACGAAAAGCTCCGTTTTCAAATTGTCTTCCGTCCATACGAAAGCACAAAGCCCGCGTGTTTACAATCCTAAGATTTGAAGAGCGTATTGGAAAAGCTCCGTTTCCGTGACGGATTAGTGTGCATGGAAGGCTTAACCGTAGAAAAATATAGCTGCCTTTCAAACTGAGCTAGGTAAAGAACACATGCACCTCAAGCAACTTGTCTTACCATATAGATTGACGGAGTGAACACTACAAAGAACACCAGACTGAGTGAAGTGAGGTAGATCATAAACGAACTATTCCTTAGCACGGACGAAGGAATGTTCGCAGGAGGCTGCTTGGTATTTTCTTCTATTGTTAACACTTTGTCTTTTTCAACGTGAGCACGTGAGTCGTAACTGCATGCTAAGATGGCGGCTAAAAAGAACAGTAAGGCCCATCCTCTGAGGGCATTTCGTAGTCCGTATTTGGAGAGAAGCGCTTCTGTTGTTTGCGCAATGACGAACATGCCTACACTTGATGACGAGGTTAAAATACCAACAGCCACAGATCGCCATTTGTCAAAGCGCCTAAGAACAACTAAAATTGCAGAGTGGTAGGATGCTGCACTACCCAGTCCTGTCGGTATGGAAAACAACACAAAGAAAAGCCAAAAATTGTTAACAAATGAAGTTGCGATGAAGCTAATCGACAACAGAAGAGCCCCAGCAATGGCGGTGAGTCGAAAACCAAACTTTCCAGTTAAGCGGGTTACCAGTGGTCCAAACATGTATGCGAGAGATATGTACAATG
>JAHPZR010025266.1:0-10044 GCA_019787425.1 Platygyra sinensis
GTTTTCCCTATGCGGTAATAACTCCGAATCACGCGAGATTTAAGTTGTGATTACTGGAAATGTTCTTTTTTTCAAGGATATAAAGATTAGTTTGGGGCTTTTAGTTATTGCGCGGAAAATGCCCGCTCTATTAAAGGAAAATCGCTACCTCAAGGTGAAAACGACTACAAATAATCTAATTAGAGTCTGCTGCCAAACCCAAAATTCCGAGGAAATATTGGTTCTTAGCAATATTATAAGCTCACCTTGTAAATCTTGTGGCTTTAGGTGGGATCTTATCCATATTTTCTCAGCCAAACTGTTATCATCGCTTCGACAATGTTTTACCAACTGACGCAATAAATAAGCATACCATATAGCTCTTGCCCGAAACATCGTAGTTTTTGTCAGATTTAACCATATTTTAAATTCATACGGCTATAGTAATGATACAGAACGACGCCACAATTATTTATAGTTGCAAGTAAACAAATATTGAAGCCCGAAGACGTGCATTTAGCGGAGTAGTGTCCAAGATAGGTCGCGAATGTTTGTCACGCAATGAACCTAAGTGCACAGGACCAACCCAAGTTGTGGTAATGTTACTGCGTCTACAAGCTTGAGACTAAACTCCCCAGCTGAGATAGATACTAGATATCTGGTCAACCTTTTTTTCATGATAAGATTATGCAATTACCCTCAATATTATGGTGTCACATGTTTGAAAGCATGATATAAATCATTCAATGTCTTGACTGAATACACATTAAACCCTGTTATTTCTTTGTATTTATCAATTTGCAGTGGCGGATCTAGGGGAGAGGCCCCGGAAACCCTCTCCTCTTTATTTTTGGTAGGGTCTGTCGGATTATGCCGGCTTAATACATAGCTTTTGTCTGTAGGCGATATAACGCGCGCTCTGATTGGCCAATTGCCACTGAATTATAGGGCATTATTCTCCCGTAATGCCTACTGGCCTAGGACAGCAAGATTCCATAGGGAAAACGCGACTGTGCCACATCGCTATACGCAGGAAGACGCTTAAGAAGAAAGTAAAATGACATGGGCTTAAATCTCTGAGTAACTCAAAGTCGAATTCAATAGAATTTTCTCGTGAATAGGACATTTACAGATTTAACAGGGGGCCAAACAGGCCCCTCTTACATACCCATTAAGTATGGTTTAGGATTCCGAGACCGGGCAAACACTCGGATGTAGAACATCGGAAAAGACGCGAGGATGCGCAAGCAAAATTAAAAATGACATCGCCAACAATTTTCAACCCACGCATGGTAAAATTGGAAAGAATCCCACGAGTAAATTAAAAGTGTGAAAATTTAACGCAAGGCTTAAACTGGAATCTTTCAGAAACCCATTAAGGATAGTTTCGGATTCCGAAGGAAGGCGAGGTTGGCACATCTCTGGACCCGGAAAGTCGACAAAAAAGAAAGAAAAATGAATTGGTCAAGAATCTCCAATCTCTGCACTGTCCAGTTTGGTAAAATACCATCCGGGAAACGCAGATCTAAAGATCTGAAGGAGGGCTGAAAATGGCACCATTTGAAAACTTATCAGGAATTCTTTAAGATCCTGAGGTGGAAAGCGCGACTGTGGCACATTGGTAGACTCATGAAGACCCGCAAGAGAGAAAGCAAAATAATGTGGGCTTGAATCTCTGACTGACGTAGAAACGAATTCAATAGAATTTGTGCGTGAAAAACACATTTACAGATGTGACAGAGGACCAAAACTTGCATCTTCCATATGGCAAGAGGGGCACATCTCTAGACTCGGGACGTCGATAGAAAAGATAGAAAAATAAATTGGCCGAGAACCTAAAATTCCTGCGCTGTCCAGTTTGGTAAAATACTACCCGAGAAACCTAGATCTAAAGATCTTTAGGAGGGCTGAAAGTTGCACCATGTGAAAACTTATTAGGAACACTTTAAGATTTCGAGGCAGAAAATGCGACCGCACATTGCTAGACTCACGAAGACGCACAAAGAGAGAAAGTAAAATAATATGGGCTTGAATCTCTGACTGACGCAAAGACGAATTCAATATATAGAATTTTTGGGTGAAAAACACTTTGAAAAATGCGACGGAGAGCCAAAACTTGCATCTTTTAAATCTCATTAAGCATAGTGTAGAAATCTTAGGCAGAAAACACGGCTGTGTCACACTGGTAAAAGCGCGACAATGCGCGAGAAAAAGAAAAAAAAACGACATTAGGAAGAATGTTTAACCCAGTCACTGTCCAATTTAAGAGAATTCCACGCGTTAACTGCGAGTGTGGAAAAGGAGAGCTTAAGCTGGCATATAATTTCGCGAAGCCCCATTAAGGATAATTTCGGATTCACAAAGCGAAGTGGAGAGAGTGACACATCGCTAGACCCAGGAAGTCGAACGAGAAGAAAAACAAATTCCTTGGGCGAGAACCTCCAATCCAATCCAAATCCAAAATGCGACTGTGACACATCGGAAGACGCAGATACAGACACTTAAGAAGAAAGTAAAATGACGCGGGCGTAAATCTCTGAGTAACGAAAAGTCGAATTCAATAGGATTTTTCGCGTGAATGAGACGTTGAAAGATTTGACTGAAGGCCAAAATTGGCACCTTTAAAATACCCCCATTAACTATATTTTAGGATTCCGAGACCGAGCACTTGGCTGTAGAACATTAGCCTGCAGTGCAGGCCTTATTTTGGAGCGGAACGTTAAATAATTATCGGGTTTTCGTTGACGCCATCTTGGATGCTTGACCGGTAGAGGAGGATTGGTGCAGAGGGGATGTCGGGCGGGGGGTGGGGCGAAAAAGTTTACCTCCCCCTCCCCCTCCCCTTGGCCCATTTTCTAAACTTAACGCCTCCTCCCTCGGGAAATATTGCCTCGCCCCAATCCTCCACAGTTACCAAATCCAAGATGGCGGCCTAATACGAAAATGTACACTCGCGCGTCCGAAATACGCCTGCACTGCAGGCTAGTAGAACATCGGAATAGGCGCGAGAATGCGCGAAAAAAATGGAAAATGACATCACTAACAATTTTCAACCCACGAATTGTAAACTTCGAAAGAATCCCACGCGTAAATTACAAGTGTGAAGATTAAGCGAAAGGCTTAAAATGGCATCTTTCAGAAACCCATTGAAGATGGTTGCGGAAAGACATACGGTGAGAGTGGCACATCTCTAGACTCGGAAAGTTGACAGAAAACAAAGACAAATGAATTGGTCGAGAAACTCCAATCTCTCCACTGCTCAGTTTGATAAAATATTACCCTAGAAACGCAGATCTAAAAATCTGAAGGAGGGCTGAAGCTAGCACCATTTGAAAACTTATTAGGAATACTTTAAGATTCCGAAGTGGAAAGCGCGACTGTGGCACATTGCTAGACTCATGAAGACCCGCAAGAGAGAAAGTAAAATAATATGGGCTTGAATCTCTGACCTACGTTATGTCGAATTCAGTAGAATATTTCGCGTGAAAAACACTTTTAATGATGTGACAAAGGGCCAAAACTTGCATCTTTCAAAAACCCATTAAGCGTAGTTAAGGATTCCAAGGCCCAAAACGCGGCTGTGGAACATCGGTAAAGGCGTGAATATCCACAAATAAGAAAAACTACAGCAGGATAAGTTTTAACCCATGCACTGTCCAATTCGAAAGAATTGCACTCTTGAATTACAAGTGTGAAGATTTAACGGGTGGCCAAAAGTGGCGGCTTCCAGAAACCCATAAGAATAGTTTTACATTCCGAAACCGAAATGGCGAGAGTGCCACTCTCATACTCGGGCAGTCGAACGAGAAGAAAGAAAAATTTCTTGGGCGAGAATCTCCAATTCACGCACTGTCCAGTTCGATAAAATATTACCAGAAAAACGCAGAGGTGAAGAGTTAAAGGAGGGATAAAACTGGCACCATTTGAAAACGTATAAAGAATACATTAAGATTCCTTGGTGGAAAACGTGCTTGTGGCACATTGCCAGACTTAGAACGACGCGCAAAAAGAAAGTAAAATGGCATGGGCTGGAATCTCTGACTGACAAAAAGTCCTATTCAATACAACTTTTTTCGAAAAAACTGGCATATTTCAAAAACTCATTAAGTAATGGCCAATTCGATGAAATATTACCTGAGAAACGTAGGGGTGAAGATCTGAAGAAGGGCTAAATCTGGCACCATTTGAATACTGTGGGACATCGCTAAACGTGTTTGTCTGAGATTTAAGTTCATGTCATATTCCTTTCGTCTCTCTGCCTCAAACGATGTACCACAGTTGGCTTTTCGACCTCCGAATCTTAAAGTGGTCTTTAATACGTTTACAAATTGCGCCAGTTTCAACCCTCCTTCAAATCTTAATATTTACGGTTTCTTGGGTAATATTTTAGCAAATGTAAATTTGAAACTTATAAAACTGACTCTGTTATTTTAAGAGTCTTAACCGACGCCTCGGCAATGCTGCCTTCTTAAGGCTACCCTAAAGAAGGCACCAGCATTGCCGAAACGGCAAATTGGACAGTTCGTGGATTTCAAAAGTCGGGTATTTTGGGAGAGCTTTGGGTTTACTAAGGTTATCCACGCATAAAAAAGACAATCAAATGATTTATGACTGATTTAATAAGTCATTTGCACTTTTACAGCAGCATAATTAGGACTACTGGCAATTTCCCCAACGTCCATTGTACACACGATCCAGGGAGCACCAAGCTCTGAGGTGATTGGCTTTGGTACAAGAATAGTGCCACGTTCCACGATATTGAAAGGGAATGGCACAACACTTACTTGATGTTGTTTGCTCTTTGCAACCAGTGGCCCCTGGGAGAGAAAAAGCAATAATAAATCATATGTCATCTCGGCAAGTAGTGCTTGCAACGCTTTTCGTAATAACAAGGAAACGCGGCTTGTGTTGCTTTGAACTTAAAATTTCAAACTCCTTTTAGATTGTTCACATGATCTTTAAACATTAATCATAAGAACTTACGACAGTTTCCCCAGCGTCCGTTGTACACACGATCCAGGGAACACCAAGCTCTGTGGTGATAGGCTGTGGTACAAGAATAATACCACCATCCACGGTATTTAAAGGGAATGGCACAACACTGTTGTGATGTTGTCTGCTCTTTACAACCAGTGTCCGCTGGGAGAGAGAGAAAAAATAATGTCAATAATAAATCATATGTCATCACGGTAAGTAGTGCTTGCGGCGCTTTTTAATAACAAGGAAACGCATCTTGTATCGCTTTGAACTTGAAATTTCAAACTCCTTTCAGATTGTTCACATGACCTTATTTAAAGATTGATAATACGAACTTACGACAGTTTCCCCAGTTGCCTTTGTACACAGGATCCAGGGAGCACCAAGCTCTGTTGTGACCGGCTGTAGTACAAGAATAATACCACTTTCCACCGTATTTAAAGGGAATGGCACAACACTGTTTTGATGTTGTCTGCACTTTGCAACAAGTAGTCTCTGGGAGAGAAAAAGCAATACCTTAATTTCACCTTGCCTTGCCGCTGTGCTTTTTATGTTGTAACTTGGAAACTTCCCTGCCTTGCTTTAACCCTAAAGTTCAAAACTCTTTGCAAACTGTTCAGAGGACCGTGAAATAATCATCATATAAGCTTACCACAGTTTTCCCAGCTGCCTTTGTACACACGATCCAGGGAACACCAAGCACTGTGGTGATTTGTCGAAGTACAAGAATGATACCACCTTCCACGGTATTCAAAGGGAAAGGCACAACACTTATTTGATGTTGTCGTTGGCTGGCAACCAGTAGTCGCTGGAAGAGAAAAAAAAGCAATATATTAATAATTCGCTGCGAAGGCTTCTAGAAAGCAAAGTAATCAAACAGACGTCATGCAATACAGCGTGGAAGTAAGGTGAAGTATTTTTATTTGTAATTTGACAGTAATTTTACTACCTCGGACCGATCGTAAATATTCCCATACAAGCTCGTGTAATTTTGTCATGACTGCCATCACCCAAGACGATTATCACACCCCGGGGGAGGTACTCGATATATTCTTAGGTGGGGAGGTGCGGCCTGGCCCCTCATACCCTGACCCTGTTTAAGACAAATATCGCTGATTTTCCTACCCTGTTTAAGACAGAATTCCGATTTTTGATACCCTGTTTAAGACATAGATTAAAAGTTGCGGTTACAAATTGTGTGGCTTTCTTGTTGTGTAATCAATGGAAATTTAATGTGCCTGGTATCAATGCCAAATTCAACGGAAGTCAATATTAATTTACAAGAGCTCACAAGTAAAAATTTTGCTGTTTATCGTCCAAGAAAAGATATCCCATTTAAGACAAAAATTGATAAATCGATACCCTGATTAAGACAAAACATGACAAATTCGATACCCTGTTTAAGACAAAAATCCCGAAAAACATACCCTGGCTGGCCGCACGTCCCCATTAAGCTCTTATAAGGGAGTACCCCCCCCCCCTCCCGGGCATCACACAGCGGGAGCTTGGACTGAATGTGATTACGCGATATGTATTAGCGCATGTTTTGATCTTCTAAAACTTGGCATAACACAAAGCAGACAGGTCTGCATCCCCCGTTGCTTGTCAATAAGAGCTTTCAGTTTGTTATTAATGCCACTTTACCTGTTTATGCTTTCGTGAGGGACAAGACAGAAAAAAAAAATACTCACTGCACTTGTACAGCAGGTTCATTTGCTTGCAGTCAAGGCCACTGGGACCAATCCTTTGACCGATAGTCGCCTAGTTGAAAGGATGATAGAGAGTTACTCTTTTTTGTTCAGATTAAAAGCCTTTTTGGCAGCATGAGACTTATATGAAGTATGCTGGAAATTAGAGTGGGAAATTTTAAAACTGTATGTTGTTTATTACAGCAAGACCTTCATCTTTATCATCATTTTTCCGAAAATTTTCATCCAACTTAGCTGGCTCATACGGAGAGAATGAAGCTCACAAGTAAGACTCTGCATTTGGTTGCTTTGTGTACTTGCTTTTTGGTGGGTTTTTTTTTAACGTTTTCATTGACTAGTTTTCCTTATTAATACATGAAAAGTACCTACCCAGGAGCTTTTCGCCACGATAGTCTGTTTGCCATTCTTACTGAAGTAATAAGCACCGTAATGCATAACACTGCCATAGTCATAAGGGACACCAAGGGAGTTGATGCCTGTTTTGTATTTGTTAAAGTTACCTTCTTTTCCTTGTTTGAAATAAAATTAAAAATGGAAGTTAAAATTGATGAGTAAAGTGGTTCTGAACACTTGAGATTTACATCCAACCTTTTTCGGGCATTCAGGTATAGCTGGTATGCTTCACTAAAAAAGACCTCCTTCTTTTCTTGGGCAAGTTTTTGAAAGGTCAGTTACCTTTTAATCGGGGATAACCTTGAATGAGGTTTTTGTTGACTGGAACTGTATTTGTAAGAGCTATTTTAAGTTCAAGAGATATATTCTTCTACCACATGATTCTGTCCCTTAGAAAGATAGCTCTTGATGCAATTTGTAAAAAAAATTGCGAAGAACGGAGAGAGGCGTTTACTGGATTGCGGAGAAAGTGAAACCGCCCCAGCCCGTAATTACAGTCTGTACACGGTGTCACTACCTATCAATGTACGATGATCAATGCAAACCAATATAAAACAAATTGCATCTAATTACAAACGTGGTCCAACTTACTGAAAACAAATTACAGCTACATGTAATTGCAGACGTGGTCCAAGTTCACCTACCCGATTTTACGTTCGCCAAGTTTATGGTAACGTAAGAATCTCTATCAGGACGGGACTGTTCATGCCAGAATCCAAGAGCGTGAGCTAGTACAGAAAAAAAAATTCACGCATTATTTAATATCGAGATTACACTATGACACCAAGCAAAAACTAAAAGAAAATAACCTCAATCTGACTGATTAAGAAAAAGAACCAATCAAAAGTCTCAATCCGTTTGATCAGTTTCTTGCAGTGCAACTCTAGCTATATATTTTTTCGTTTTAACTTAAGTCTCCTTCCCTATTTCTTTGATTAATGAGGATGGAGAAACGAGATTTATCAGTTACTTCCATAACACATGTACATCTACACAACGCATGTATCACTGAGACTAACGAGTGTTGTAGTCTGTATAGCCTGAGAATCCAATCATCAAACAACGTTTGTGGTAATGAACTTCCCGTATTTTTAAGTTATTTTCCTTAAAAGAGGAAAAGAACTTAAAGTTTCATAGCGACTTAGAAAGTAATTCATTTTTCTCTCACTCTGGTATCGCGCTCCACGCCCATATCTTGCTCCTCGATCCCGATGTTTCCTGCTTTGCGCTTGGCAAAGTGAACGCTCTTCATGCAGGCTTTGAGTAAGTTATAGGAATTTCTCATAGAATCACGGGCGTTCAATTGAAGTTTTATGCCAAACGACGTTTTCTAGTGACACTGAGCAATAAAGAAACTAAGTCTAATTTTAAAGAATCTACGCCTTCCAATTACCAATTTCGTGAGCCACAATGCCCACAGTGCCACAGCCTTCCCCTATGCTGATTTTCTGTCCCCCTCGTCGTCGACCAACACGGGAACTGCAACTGGAACAAATAAATAAAAGTGGATGTGGTTTAGCTTCTCTTAGCAAGTTGAATTGAAGAGGCTTGTTCACCTTGAGACCCTTACAGTGTATATGGAGGATTGAACGCAAGTAATGTTTGACTCAAAGCAAGAAACGCAAGCTTTAAACATTGAATCACAAGAAGAACAAAGCTTGACCACCACATTGCACCACCAACGTGTGATTAAAAAAATAGCACTCCCTCCTCCTTGTCCAAGATCTGTAATCAGGAGAAACGCATCATTGACATTGTGGTTCGCTGTCCAGAACAGGCTAAAACTGACTCTTTTCAAAGATACGTTACATAGTTGCCAGATACATCCACTGGAAGGTATGTAAACCGCCACTTTAACATCGATGTTGTTGAGAAATGGCACAACTTGAGACTGATCAAGAGAGTACCGAGGCTACTATCCAGTGGGATATGCTCATTTAAACAGATCGAAAGCTGCAGGAAACATGGCCAGAAAAGCACCTAGATCAAAGCATGTGAAAACTATCTAAATAGAGACTATGAGGTTGGAATGTCAAAAATAGGGAGTATAACTATGGTAACAATCGCAATGATAATCGAAGCATCTGTGATTTTCAAAAGAGGCTTTTTGAAGTTCACCGCCAGGCAACAGTACAGTTACTTTTAAAGGTACAGTTTACAAACTGATGCCCAGCAAGAAGTGCAAAAGGTTCTTGGTTTGGGCCCCGCCCTATAGAAAGAAAAGATGATGACGATGATTATGTGAATAATGATAAAATCAAATTAATGGTTGCAATGGGTGCGAATGGCTCGAAATGGAACCCTTGAATATATTCATATTCATTTAAGACATTTCTCGTGCTTTTTTTCTGGGAGGTCTTGTTGGTGTTTTATTGGGGCAGGAGAAGGGTGGGAGGAATAAAGCGTACGCATATTGGTCATTAACAGAAGTGTGGAATGCTGACCTAACAAGTTAAATACCGTGAGCGCACAGGTCTATAGTGGGAAGTTATTGTCCTGAAATGCTGCTACTCCGTTCTCAGTCTTAGGCTTACCCGTCTCCTTTGTAAAACTCAACGTAGTCCGTTTCTCCTGAGGTCCTTGGCTTGAATTTGATGCAGGTTTTTTCACTCCAAGTTCTCATAGCATTTAATATGACGTCACGTGTTGCAGAAGCTTTTGGCAAAACACAGGTAAAGTTAGTCCTGATGAGGCCATTCTATTGAATTTTTGTTTGCTGTGTCTGCTATGAGAAATTTTTGATCACATTCATACAGCTCAGGGGAAAGACTCGAATTGGATTAAAAGTGACATTGAGTTAGTTTTTCTATCTTTTGAACAAAACTCCTAACATTCGTTTTAGAGGTTCCCCATTTTTTTTTTTTTTTACTTTAGTAGTTAATATCAATTCGTGTAACTCGTAAAACTAAAACATTTTGCATAAAACTATAAGATCTTGAAGATGAGCTTTAAGCAAGCACTTCGAAAAAAGAGGTTATTTAGCAGT
>JAHPZR010025271.1:0-65000 GCA_019787425.1 Platygyra sinensis
ATAATGGATCCAGAGATAACAATTACCACATTGAATTGCTCCATGGTTACTGTTCACCCATTTATGGCATTTGCCACAAGGGAGCGTTTGGTTTTGCCGATTAGATGTTACAATGTTCATTCATTATGTTGTAAGAATTAACGAGTCAGTAAATCATTTTAACCAGAAATCGAAGAACAGGAAGCTATAGCTCCCGATCTATGCATGTATGTAGATATATTTTATGTATGTATATAGATTTTTGTGTATGTAAATAGATTCTCTTTTTGTTCTCGAAGATATTACCCTTTCAGGCTACTCTGAAATTCGAGTTTAAATAAAGTTCATGTATGGATGTACATGTATGAATGTATCCATTTAGCTTGCCTTTCTAATGAGTTTATCGAGGGAGAAATAACCGTCAATATTTTCTTGCACTTTTGCTTGTCTTAGCTGTGGTAACTGGTTCTCACATTTGTAATAACGACATAAGTTTCATTTCAAATAATGCAAGGGCCAACTGACACGAACTCAATATCAGTTTTCGTTTTCATGTTCTGAGTCAAATTCCTGTTACTTTCAGTGTCAGCACATTCAAACTGGTTCTGAACTAAAAGAGAGTTAATTAGCCTCCAGGAGAACATATAAGCAAACAGTTTATTCAGTAAAAACAGGGTTATATTAATCGTGTATAAATCTCTACCTGCATCTTTGCTTTACGCCACCAGATGGGTGTTGTACTGCACTGATAAGTTACAGCAGCATAGGCATGCCTATGTCGATTCGAGTTTCCAACAGTCAGAAACATTGTGCCAAACTGATACGTTGTCAGGTAAACAAAGGTGTCATATTACATGAACGAACGCATCATGTTACACGCGTTTGTAATAACGATATAATCATATCGCATATAAAAAAGGGACTGAATGTTTTCCTTTATGTTATTAGTCAAATTCTTGAGTCAAATTGTCAGCACACTCAAACTGGTGCTGAGCAAAAAGAGAATTTGCAAGCTTCCAGAGCACATAAGCAGACAGATTGACTGAACCGTGGAACCTAGAACAGCTGTGTTCAAAACTTTACATGCATCTTTTCTTTACGGCACCAGATGGGTGTAATATTCTTGATAAGCCATAGAGCATAGTCCTGCCTGTGTGGATTACAAGGGTACGTGAGATTTAAACAAGGAAGTAGCAAGGGCGAGGTGGGGGTGCGCTGGAACGGATTACAACTGATAGAATGAAATAAAAACAAGCCGGGAAAATGTTCAAAGTTATCTCACTAGTGCCTCAGGTGTGATCCACCAAGATTACAGGGCTCATGCTCACTGCTTAGTATTTTGCAAATCTGTCACAAATTCAGAGATTGATCTTTAAACTGGAGTTAAGTGAGTGTTTAGTCATCTTAGAACTTGACCTGCTTGGTAAACAACATCAACATTGCAGTTTCCGTGCTTGCTGAAAGGATTGAGCTCACTGTAAGCACTGAAATAGATTTGACCAAAATAGAAACCACCGCGCTAAAACATCAAATTCCAACACACGTAACCATGGCATTGCAAAGCATTATGCATAGCATATAAAGAGACGAAACTCAGCACATTAAAAGTGCAGCAGCTCAACGACAGACGAGCAACACGACGAAGAACAAGAAGACAGAGAAGATAGAAGGAAAAGAAGCTAAGCTAAGAAGCGATTGAACCATGATACATGTAAGTAAACAGAGAACGGTATAGATCGGCCTTAAAACAGGGAGTCCCATCAACTGAACAAAACTTAGATCAAGTATTTCATGTTTCATCCATGGCGATAGCGCATTTCTGGGAGACATTTCCACAACGAAACACAAGTCCAAATATTAGAATTGTTTTGCTACAGCTGTAGTTAATGATGTGACCGAAACTTTTGACTTACTGAATCTTATTCTTCATCTGGTAGTTGAGAAATGAAAGATTTATCGCCGCAAACTGAGTTTCTTTACATTTTTGTTTCATCTAAAAGCGTAGGCCGCAATTAACAGTGTTCACTGTGTAAAAGTTAAGGGTGATCATGTTAGTTATTATATTTCCAATCAGATTTGTCGTGACTGAGGCTTCCCGCAAGGATATTCTACTAAACTTAGTCGTTGCAAATTACGCCGGTAATTTATTTGAACTATATTTGTTGTTTGTTTCAGCAAACTTTCCTTGTCAGTAGCCGGGTGGCTTTCTTGTTTGTCTTGTTTCTTGCTTCTGTGAACTTGGTTTCTGCTAATCCTGTCTGCACCGAATGCAGGAACAACACCGCAGATTCTGCCTCTAAAAAGGTGGGTTCCTCGACCAAATTGTTTGGAATAACCGATTCATAACAATCAACAAAGCCTCCGTGTATTTTCGAAACTGGCATCGTGCTGGTATTCATAAACTTTCCAGTTTCCTCGATGAGAACAACAATCGATTTCTGTCTTTCAACTAATTCTCATGAAAATTTAAGGTGAAAAGTAATTTTTTACAGTATCACGGCCTCCTTTCAGCCATATCGAGTGAATGAAAAAAACACCTTAAACAGGAACAGCAAGCCGCCACAGTTAATTTACCTGAAATCGATAAACTTACGTGCAGAACAATTTACAAATCGCTAATTGATTGTCAGAATCTCCCTCCTCCAACGGCTGAGAAAAGACTTATAGAATGTGGTTTCGATATCCACGAGCGACAGAAAATATACTCCTTACCCTTTCTCGTGACCAAAGAAATTAATCTTTCAATATTCCAATACAAGATTATTCATAACATTCTCTACACCAATTGCATTTTATACAAAATGAAAAAGGTTCAAGACCCTCATTGTCCCTTTTGTACAAACATAGACCAAACAGTCGACCACTTATTCGTATCGTGCCCCATCGCTATTTCTTTCTGGTCGGATTTTATTAAATGGTATCATTCTGTTTCTAAAAATACCCTTAGCCTCTCCAAGAATTATTTACGGAGTTCTCACAACCCTAAACCGTCTAATTCTCATAGGTAAATACTTCCTCTATTGCAAATCATTAAATAACGTTAAATTTCAGTTCGGGGATTTCTTAAATCTCGTTTTTGACAAAATTGAAATTGAACGTAACATAGCTTCTATATCAAACAAACAAAATATTTTTTTAAGGAAGTCGTCCAGCTTCATAAATTAACGTAAGGAGTCACAGTTTCAATTTGCAAGGCCTAAACAATAACAACATACAGTAAGTAATGCAACGTATTGTCAGGTTATGTCATGTATTGTGAGCGATGTATGTAAGCAAGTAATGTAGTTTATTATATGGCTAGCTCCGTGAGTGGGCAAGATGAATCAAATCGCGCGCTGTGATTGGCTACCCGAGCGGGCAAGATGGAGCCATCTTGCCCGCTCGGGACTACCCGCTGCATCCCGAAAGCAAAATTTCACCAAAAGCCATATAATAAATCCTTTATTGACCAAGTTTGTTCGGTCAAGATGGCTGGAAATTTGCCTTGTTCTTTTTTTTGCGAGTTTATGGACCTCGACTTCGTCTCGGTCCATAAACACGCGAAAAAAGAACTTGGCCAATATCCAGCCATAGTGACCTCACACTTGGTCAATAACCCATACGTATTGTAACATTAAGAATTTGCAAGTAATGAATGTAAACTGAGTAACGTGGCGCAATGTAAGTAGATGTATGTAAGTAGATTTATGTACCGTGTTAGTAACTACCTTTGCAGTGTAAATAAAAATGTGAAAAAAAGTGGCTTCATTGAGTTCAGTTTTCATTGGAGGCGGTATGCTAGAAGCATGTGTAAAGAAGCTATTTCGCAGCTCAGGTTTTTGTTTTTCGAGAAAACTCATTTTGTTCCAGTTCCTGGTCTTTCGTCATCATCTCAGCAAGTGGTAGTTTTCAGCAGTTCTTAAAATATCATTAGATCAGTTTATTTATTGAGCTGGGCCGGGTTGTTCGAAAGCCGGTTAACGTTAACCCAGGATTAAACGTTAACTAAGGCATTATTTTTTCTTGTTTAAAAATGTTTTTTACCTCTGACGTTTGGTGTAGTTTGAGATTACTACAGCTCTAAACTGAAGGGCAAAAAATATAAACAGATTACCTTACCAAAAAGTTACATAACTGAAATAGAAATTCTCGCTAACCCTGGGTTAGCTTAATCTGTCTTTGATCAACCCGGCCCTGAGTGATAGAGATGTCTTCAGACTCCCTCGTTGCAGTTTTGACCAAGTTTATTCTTACTTTCTGAGAGATATGTGGAGTAGAGTTCTGTGAATGCAGTCCTCACACAAACTAATGATACTCCTTAGATTAATCTCCAGGGTATACTGGTAACTTGTACCCCAATGAACTGACATGAAACAAAGGAAGGTTATGAGTTGTTTATGTCTAAAGCGTCTGTCTTGCAAGTGAAACTTACTATGAACTAACTTATGTGCATTCTCAGGTGGATTTCAGCGTTCAAATCCGCGAGGCTGGAAAACAATACAACGAGACGATCGAGGTGGACACAGAGAAGCAAACAGAATTGTTTAAAGTTCCTGCTCAAAGAGACGCGATAGCTAGCAATATTTTACATGACTTTAAGAAGGTAAGCCAGTTTTGACTTCAAAAAAATTGTCCATTGGGGAGCTGGTAAATGAAGTGCTATACGTTTGTCAGTTTTTATGGCCAGTGACTTAAGTCCTGACCAGTTCTTCTGCAAGCCTTATTTTATCTTCGTTCCCGTGTATTATCTACTTTGTTAAATCGACCAATTGTAAAATCTAAAATTGCAGTTTTCCTTCCATTGACAAGAGTCAAAGTTCAAAAAAGGAAACAACGACATTTTCTTCCGGTTGGCGTGTGTGTCTAGGCAGAAAGTCATAACTTGCAAAGCGAATCTTTGTAGCTTCAACCGGCGGATTTATGGAATGAATGCGGACACTTAATTTCAATAGCGTGTATAAATAGAGTCAAAGACTGCAGTCTTCCTTGTGGCCCTATGGAAAACTAAATTACAGCAACACAATTAAAATACTAAACTTGACCACAAGTTAATTGAAAACGTAAAACATTCTGTCTATTCTGAAACTGTCAGGCCTAACTTTGAATAACTGAATTAATTTGCACATGGTTAAATCTAAGTAATTTCTTTTGAATTTCTTTACAATTCACACGCGAACTAAAGAACCTTTGTAACGCCAAGCATTTCATCTTCCTCCCTTTTCGTGTTTTCGACTTATGACTTATTTTTGTGGAGATTCAATATATACTGTTTATCTAGCCAGGTACCAGTAAGCGTTTTTCTTCTGTACAATGCGCTCACCTGAACCCTGGAAATTAAACTAGAGAAATATTTTTTTCCAATTCGCTATCGAGGGTCCATATCAAAGTGTGTCAACCTCAGTAGTTGTGCTGGCGATAGCAGACTAGTTCAATTACTGACATATCTGCCTCTAAATCAAAGTTTTATTTCTTCATTTTAGCATCATTATTATTAGTGATTTTTTTCTGCACAACAGAATTTGAGCATGTTGCTATTACCAGAAAAAAGGGTCTGCTACCTTTTGCCCGTGGACAAAGAACTGTCGACCCCAAGAAAACTCATACATGACATGGACGGAGCTAAGGTAAAATACGCTATTGTCAGACATCAAGGTTGCGAGGATATCAGTGTCATTCTCGTCCCTAGAGGCTGCGCTCCTTTTGGTCAGCACCAAGAATCGCGACCTCTGGCCCTCACAGCGGTCAAACGACTGGGCACTCGCGTGAACACGAGTGTGATTTAAGCACTTCCAGTCACTTTCCCTCTTCGTCCCACAGAATTTTCATGGTCAACCTCCGCCACTCGAGCAATCTCGGTACTAAGTTCAATCATTCTGCCTCTACAAACGTTCTTTTCCCGAGTTTTACTGCTTAGGCAACAGCCTTTCTCATCCTAAAATCTGCCCCCAGAGAGACCAATAACAACTACCGCGATAAAAACACAAGTCTTCTTGTTTCGCTACGAACTCGTAAATTCGACAAGAAAATTCACTATTGTTGCAGAGATAGTTTCTTTGTTGAAAAAGATATATAAAAGAGACGCCCCTTTTAGAGCTGTGTTTAAAGTAAAAACCTTACTGAGCTGTTTTGTTTCCGCCTTATCCCCGCGAAATAAAAACAAATACCGTGAAATTTAAATGTGCCGCCATTTTGGCACTTGCTTTTGCAACCCATTCCCACGCGGGCTCTCTCGCACGCGCGTGTCTTAAGCATGCGCACTCATTTGACCGCTGTGTACCTCTGGCCAGGTCCAACACCGGAAGTCCGCGATTCACGGACTTCCCGTCAATCTGCGCATGCTCAGAGTCAAGTCTCACAAATCTGATTGGTGCTGGTCTTAATCAAGAGCCATGGCTCTTGTCTTAATCTATTGTGTTTACAAAGCCATTCAAAACCGGAATGTCGCTGGACTGAGTCAAAGGTCGAGATTCTTGGTGCTGACCAAAAGGAGCGCGGCCTCTGGGGACGAGAATGATATCAGTGCGTAATCAATGAGGGGACAGCTACTGTTAGAGCTATCTTCATAGAGTTATAGCATGGAGTTAGAGTTGCAAAATCTTGAATTCAGGATTTTGAAATACCAAAATACTGAATTCAAGATTTTGGCATTCCAAAATGCTGAATTCAAGATGGACGCAGCAAGGGATCTCGTGAACGATCAAGGAAATATTACACAGTCGTCTTCTTCCTTCACTCAGCGTCGCTTGACATCGGAGTTAGGAAGGCAGAGAGAGGGACTGGAGCAGACGAAACATAAGATGGCGGAGATGGCGGATGGCGAAGATATGCGTATGTATATTTAAAATGCAGCCTTATAAATAGATTATAAACAATGGGTTATTTTTGTGTTGATAAATAAAGTCACTGTCAGTTTTAAGACCTAATATTCGTTTTCTCTACGGCATTAACGCACGTCCAATACATCTTATTAAGCAACGAGCACTTTACCCTGTTCATGCAAGGCGCTACTTTTTTCAAGTGCTGGCAAATTGTCTTGGTGTCGAATTCTAAGAAAGTATGGAAGTTAAGAAAGACGGAAAACATTCCATGTCCTGTGTGCACGTCCTCCTCAAATCAAGAAAATGGGAAATTTGACGTCCTAGGTTTGTTCATATTGGTAGTACTAAACAGGGGCGGATCCAGGAATTTCTGAAAGGGGGGTTGTACACTATCAATGAATGTCACCTGTTCATGTCGCTTGTTATACCTGAACCTGATACGACCTTTGCGAAATGTACATTATCTTTTCATAACTTGACAAGCAGTCGAATGGTAACAGTGAAATAACTTCGTAAAAACAATTTTATTCTATTATTATTTTACGAAGAATCAGGCAAAATAACAAAAATCTCAAAGGGGGGGTTGCAACCCCCAAAACCCCTCCCCTGGATCCGCCTTTGCTAAAATGCTGGCATTGTTTCCAGCATTGCATTCGGGAAAGCATTGAAGCGTTTAAAGGCATTTTTTCTGAGCATTTTAACACAGAAAAGTTTTAAACAGAACCTCCAATTCGAAATCCACACAAAGTGTAAATTCAGTCGAAGTCAGTGGCTTTAGGTTTCAAGAACCGATCACTCAGAGATATCTAGATATCTAAAAAGTTGTCCATCTCGGCAAAGTCGGAAGCAACAGCAGTCACTTGAACACTAGGCTTCTCAAGGGCACATTCAAGGCACATTCAAGGCACATGGAACAATGCAACGGATGGATGCCTACAGACATGTGAAGAAACAATTGAATAAGAACAACAGCTCTTACTAATATGGAATGCAATCGATTAAGTCTTTGATCATGTAAGCCAACAGTCACAACACTAACCAAACTGAGTAATATGAACAAACCTGGTGCACATGGAGTTAGGTGAAATTGAGGTTTTAGATTCACTTTGTCCTAGAATGAAAAAATTGAGTTGTTAAGCAATTCTTCTCTTGGTCGCGTAAGACCATAAAGGGCAGCTAAATAGACTTACCTAACTCCGATGTCAAGCGACGCTGAGTGAAGGAAGAAGACGACTGTGTAATATTTCCTTGATCGTTCACGAGATCCCTTGCTGCGTCCATCTTGAATTCAGGATTTTGGCCTTCCAAAATCTTGAATTCAGGATTTTGGCAGTCCAAAATCTTGAATTCAGGATTTTGGCAGTCCAAAATCTTGAATTCAGGATTTTGGTCGCCCAAAACCTTGAATTCAGGATTTTGGCCGTTCAAAATCTTGAATTCAGGATTGTGGCAGTCGTTATAACTCTAAGTCATAACTCTACTGAAATAACTCTATAACCTCAATCAATGAATAAGCAATTGATTGATCAGTGATTTTGACACCAATTAAAGACTTATCACTTAGTGAGAGTTCTGTGACCTGAAATTGTTGATTTTTTGGTGATGTTATTGATACTCGTCAATGTCATTGACCATTCCTCGATTAGACATGGATCGTTTATTACTTATTTAGCGAATGATATCACTTATGCCTACCACTTAACTATGGCATGAAAGAAATTTACTACCACTTAACTATGGCATGAAAGAAATTTTACGCCATTTCTCAATCTTGTAGAGGATTACCAGCACGACCACGATTATTGACAACAAGTGGACAGTCGGCGGTGAACTGACTGACAGGTCTGTACTCAGCGATGAGATGGCAGCTTTTTGTGCAGACTACCCGATATACCACGCCAAAAAGCTGGAAAATTTCATGACAGCGACAAGGATTCAAAAGGGCGGTAAGCAATATTTTTTAACTTAAAAGCAATAAAACAAGAATGTGTTTTGCAGGAAACATTCATCAATACTAAGAGTGACAAAATCCTAAAATTAAAAAAAATGCTAGAATAGTGTAAGCATGCGAGAACCCACCCAAGAAATCAATAACACAGTCCTCAAAAATATTCCTCTGTTCACCAAAATACCAAAAATACTCATAAACATAGATTAAAGGCTCGTTTCACTAGCTCATTAGCATAAGCCTTATACTCAGATCCAGTAAGGCGCATTCTCATCCCTAGAGGTCGTTCTCCTTTTGGTCAACACCAAGAATCACGACCTCTGGCCATGTCCAACGACATTCTGGTTTTGAATGGCTTTGTAAACACAATAGATTGAGACCAGCACCAATCAGATTTGTCAGACTTGACTCTGAGCATGCGCAGAGTGACGGGGAGTCCGTGAATCGCGGACTTCCGGTGTTTGACCTGGCCAGAGGTCGCCAGAAGCCGATTCTTCGTACTGACCAAAAGGAGCGCGGCCTCTGGGGAGTTTAATTTTGGCGGTCGGTTTTTTTTGTAATTTGCGGGAACTAATTGTTGCGGTTGTTTTTTTTTCTCCCCGAATATTCATTTTCGCACTTTTCAGGAAGTTGCGTTTAATTTTGAATTACGACATTTTATTTTTTTTATTGATTACGTTATCAAGCAAACGGCAGAGGAAACAACAGGCAGAGATCTTGTAAAGCATGGTAATCACTGTCCCTTTCTTACAGTTAAATCTTGCTCTTATGGTTCCCTTTAGACGACGCGTTTCTTGAAACATTTTAGTAACTACACCTGCAGTATTTTATTTCCAAATGTTGTGTTTCTAATTTCATCGATTTCTTTCTAAACGAAAGAGAACGGCGTCAAATGCAACCTTTTGTAAATTCTACATGTCATGTTTGAATTTATAAAGCTTGCCTGTGGAATACATTTTTCAAGTTGCGGAGAGAATATTTGCGGAAACGCCTTTTTTTGTGCTAGAAGTTTTCTGTGGATGGTAAAAGACACCAAAAAAAAAGTAACTTTCAGATAGAAACACACAATTTTAAATTTAAAATTGTGTGTTTCTATCTGAACGTTATTTCTTGTCTGCTATTAGTTCGAAAGTTTAAAAAAAAAAGTAATAAAACACAAAGTAATCCTATGCACTATTTATTTATTTTGCAGGAATTAGAAATCGACGAACTGTGTATCCCGAAATTGATGACGGCTTACTTTGCCCAGGTGGAAATAAACAACCTTCTGCTTCCGACGTAGGATACTGCTTTATTTTGTACAAGCGGTGGAGAATGGATTGCAAAGAAGTTACTATATGTCAGGTTATTAAAGTATGCCCTTCGATACTTTACTGTTTTATGCAGCACCTCAGAAATACTTTTATCTGTTGCGAATACGTTTGCGATTGAATTTGCGAAGAATTTCAACAATTTTTGGTTTTTCACAGACAACTTCTCTAAACAAGTTTCTTCTGAGGTTTTCAATATCAAAACGTTCTATAATTAGACAGGAGATTTTCGCTCAGAAAGAAGTGTCCCCCAAAAAATGCATGTCCATTGTAAACACTTAAAATTTACCGAGAGTTCCTCTTTTATCGCTGATAACCTCGTGGCCCTTATTGTCAATTATTTCAGCAAGCTAAGTTTCTTTTTACTAAAAACTTCTTGGTTAATTTTTAAGTAGAAATTAGACTGAGACGTGGTGTTTATATATAGACTTGACTATGTTGTGTACTGTATACTGAATAAATATCAGCATCATATCCTATGCATGTGAACTGACATTTTTCGTTTTCGTGAAAAGTCAGAATGAATGTTCTTTCACCAAATTACTCTGAAAAAAAGGAATTGAGCATTCGGTTTGCCGAGAACATTGATAACTCTGAGAGAACTCAGACTTTATCTTGAGCTAAAACAACCAGATTCCTCCTCCCAAACTCTGACTTATGCCGACAGAAACCAATTTTTTATTGATAAAATGTCTCTTGAAGTTATGTTGCATTACATCATGGTTTTATAAACACTGCAAAAAGAGGCGATATGTACCTCTTACTAAAAGAGTTCGAGGAGGACCGAGTTTTTTCCCCATCGATTTATGGCGGGAAGCGCGCGGGACATAAATCGAATGGGAAAAAAGAGGATTGGCCGGTATCTTACAGAACGGACCTCGAACTCGGTTAGTAAGATATTTATTATATCACTACTATGTGTCTGACGGGTTAGGAAACGATTTCTAATCACGCGGAATGGCTTCAAAATTCTGATGCACATCAAAAGCAAAACGATTCAATAGGTCACTTTCGATATATTAAAATTCAGCTAGGCAACAAGGCTTAGAGGACACAAACGAAGGAAGTTGAATGCCATGTTAATTCATTTCTTTTGGTTGTGTACTCTAGGCCTCACTATTAAAATGAATTTTAATACATCGGAAGTGGCCTATTTGTAATACAGAATTTAAAATAAAAGAAAGATTTAAATTTTCACTTGCTATAAAAGTTAACACACTTAACAATAAATAACGAACATTTTGGCAACAAACTGACAGCTTTAAATAATAGCGGGCCGTACAGCAGAATATGGCGCGCTAAATTAACCAACCACAGTGCGCGTAGTAACTGAGAATCTAATAACTTAAAAGGCACGTCATGTCAAAAGGGAGAAACTGTTTTTTTTTGGTTTTTTTTTGCATTTGCCTTTCGCTACGTTTAGAGGTAACGTTTGATGGTATCTAGATTGTATTTGTATTATCCTTCACTGAGAATACTGGCAGGAAAACAGCTAAAGGTGTAATGGCCTTCTCATTTTTTCTGAAATTGATTTAATCAAGAAACTTAAGCAATATTAGGAGTGGCAGATCATGGTATTGCATCCTAGACCACAAGGACAGAATATTTTTCACACGTGCATTGTTTACATCTGTTTACTCCGAGCCCCACCATTTTATTTCGGGTCACTATTTTGAAAGCATGGATCTTCGAAGTATTCTTAAGCTACATATATTTGTAAGCTAAGTATTTTATTTCATCTTTAATATAAGTATTTTAAGTGAGCTTTATTTTTCATGTAAATGTTTGAACTGTAGGTATTGTGAATGTGAGATTAAATATAGAAACTTTTGAGTTTTCCGACGCTTTGATTGCTGCCCTTACAGAAAATGCTATCTTTGCGTTCGCTGAACAATATGACTTATTTAAGCAGTAGACCACAAGTTTCTACGATTTATAGGCTGATAAACCACGCGAGATGTTGATAGAACACGAGAAGAATTCGTAAATCACGAGCCGCAGTAGTCCAGTCCCTGAACTCTCCTTTCTTCCCGCCGCCTATAGGGGCTGAACCCGGGCGGGCGAAAGAAGAGTCCAGCATAACTTGCATGCGCATGCTCAGAACGCCACCATTTTTTACCCCCAAATCAGGGGAAAACCATATTTGGAAGAACTTTCCAGATTTCGCTTGTGGCGCGATTTTCTGAATAACAATATCTGCATTCAGATTTGTTAAAAACATGTCACAATCCCACATCAGAGGAATTTCACCAGTGCTACGGTAAACCACCGTCGATTTGTTTTTTACCGCAATAATATCAAAGATAACGAAAGAAATCTTTGCCAAGATTTGCTGACAATTGAAAACACCGACTCGGACTTGAAAGTGCACGCGCTGCATTATGCAAATGAGCTACTTGCACGCGTCAGACTTTGCTTTCAAAAACTTTATCAAAATCGCTCAACACGCAGAAACAATACGAAAAAATGTTTGGGAAAAGAGTAATGACGCGTACTAGTTGTCGATAAGAGTACAGACCACGATAAACCATTTTTCCATTTTAAGTTTTTATGTTTTTTACCACAATAACAACGTCAAAGAAAACGCTTTTTTTTCAGAGCGCGAGCTGAAAAAGGCATTGCGCGACACATTGACGCAAGCAGCGTGGTTGGGACCTGGTAATTTTTGATTGGTTTGTTCTGAGCATGCGCATGCAAGTTGACTGATCCTGGACTCTTCTTTCGCCCGCCCGGGTTCAACCCCTATAGGCGGCGGGAAGAAAGGAGAGTTCAGGGACTGGACTAGAGCCGCAGGCAAGTGATTTACGACTGAATTCTTCGAGTGTCCTTCCAACATCCCAATTAAGTGGTTTATCATGCCTCTAAATCGTAGAAACTTGTGGTCTATTCGGCTTTTAATAATAATTCAGAAGACGAGCGATTTTTCCATGAGTTTACCTGCACAACCATAGCTGATTGATTATCCATGGATTGACCAATCAGAGCGCGCGCATTGATTTGGTTATTATATAAAATGTGTTAACTTTTCGTCCCTTTGAAAGTAATTTGTCCCATAGTAGCAACTGAGTGATAACGGTAATTTATGCAAGTGCGGCCGTGACACTACTTGAACAGAGACCTGAAAAAAATTTCAGGCTCTGAGCGGGATTCGAACCCACGACCTCTGCGATGCCGGTGCAGTGCTCTCCCAACTGAGCTATCAAAGCAACATGAGAGCGGTCGTTTTTTTCAGGTCTCTGTTCCAGTAGTGTTACGGCCGCACTTGCATAAATGGCCGTTATCATTCATTTGCTACTATGGGACAAATTACTTTCATCTTTACTGTACTTGGGCCAAGTCTAAACGTCCCCAGATAAAGGGCTAACCCATATACGATCGCTCTCATGTGGCTTTGATAGCTCAGTTGGGAGAGCACTGCACCGGCATCGCAGAGGTCGTGGGTTCGAATCCCGCTCAGAGCCTGAATTTTTTTTCAGGTCTCTGTTCAAATAGTGTTACGACCGCACTTGCATAAATGACCGTTTTCGTCCCTTTGTTTTCTTTAGTAAGTCGCCTGTTATGTTTTTCTTGCTTTCGGCGACTGTAGCTGATATTTTGAAGCAACTGGCTAAAACAAATGCCGACTGAGTGAAATATGTTCGATTCCTTTTAAAGGACGAGCTGAAGAATTATCGATATTCAGCCTGCATGTTCTGTGAATCAACCTCGGGTCATTCCCCTTTTTCCCGAGCGAGTTACTGACCGGGGGTGGGGGTGGGGGAAGAGGGGGTTATTAGAAATAGAGGAGGTGGAGCGTTTTGAAACATGAGGGGGCTCACTGTTAAGGCTGGGTAAACGTGAAGGCTGTTTTGACGCCGCTTAACACGGCCTTTCTACCAATATCTCGGTCACGTATCAAGTAATGCTAAATCCCTGTGCTGATTTCGTTAATCACTGTTTGGCGATTTTGTGTACATTTTGGAAAAGAGATATCCGTTTTTTCTGAAAGAATGGGTTAAATTGAGAAAAATATGGAATGTTGAAGATTTGATAGATTTGGAAAATTGAAATTTGAAGTGCAGACTTAGTAGATGGCTATCAAACAGTCCCCTACCAATCTGGGGCTCTCTTTTGGTGGGGGTCAGTGTTTCCAACCCATTTTAATCCTAACAGTTTCCTTTATTACATCATATTTCACTGCTATTCATGTTCCCCCAGGCCTCAAACCTGAAGCGCAGACCTCTGCTCCTATTTTCCAAATTGTGTTTTGCGTTGTTCTTTTGCATAAACAGACTTCTTTGTGATGTTTGCATTGTTCAGTGTGCTCGTAATAGACTCTTATGACAATGCAGTATGATAATTAGACGATCCTGCTTCATGGTGCTTCTGCTTTTAAGGTAGGTTTTTAGTCTTCGTAGAGCAGAAAATATGTGCTACAAGTCCGCGATCCCACAGGTAATGTCAAATATCAATTTTAAGCTGCGTTAGCGATATTTTCGGCACCCAAACGTGTGTGTGTATGTGGGGGTGGGGGTGGGGTGGGTTGTTTGAGGGGTCTGCAGCCTCCCAGTCCCCTAGCTCCTGCACTCTGCTGCACCATCTATGAGAAAAGAAAGCCTGCATGACAATCGGTGGACAATTTCAGTGACCATTTTACGCTAATGCGCATAACTTTGCCTTACAAGGTCAGGGAGGAATTTGGTGAATACTTGGTTCAAATACTTAGCAAATACTTAGTTCAAAATTGGCACTATTCCAGTTCCAGTCATTCCAGCTTCAAACTGAGGTAGGTTTTGTGGTTGCCTGAGCTTAAGTGCTTCTTTTCTTTAAATCAATTTTGATCGATTACGTCAAAATTTTGTGATTATCGGTTTCCATCGATTTAGTTGACTCAAGAGACTATGATAGTCTCTTGGTTGACTACCGTCAAACTTCCCAAAGTAACGACCCTCCAAAACTAGTAACTCCCCAAAATCTCGAAAGTGGTGACCCCCCTTCCCCGAAAGTAGCGAGCCCGACCCCCAACCAACCCACCTCCCCGAAAATAATGAGACCCAGGTTATTAAGGTATTCTACAACAAAGCAAGGTATCGCTTATGCCACGAAGCGTTGTGAAATGATTCGTACTTCATCAGTTAATGTTGCGTCGTGTTAAAAAAAACCCGTAGAATTTTCATAAAGTAACAGGAACGTAATATAGGAAACTTTGATTCAAATCAATATCAGGAGCGTACTAAAGAAAGAAACCTCGAGCAGCGCACTGAAATATTATTACAGCAGACCCCCGGCGAGGGTAGTCCGGGAAAAATTGAGTAGGGGTGCGGCCCACTTTCCTAAACCCTTCCCCTTTTTTGAGCAAAATCTGCGATTTTCCCTACCTTAATTATGACCAATCAATAATGATTTACATATGCATATACAAGCGAAAACTAACGAAAGAAAAGTCCGACGTTTCGGCGACATCTTGGCGCCATTGTCAAGGGAAACTAAATTAAAAATGCGATTACGAGGGTAACTAAGAGTCCAGCGTTATTAATTTGCATAAGTTAAAGAAAGACCGTGGCGCGAATTGAGTCTGATTGTACATTTAGGCACGGTCGTAATTGTTTAATGAGTAACATCTCATTAACGAGACAATCAAACTTGTTCTGGCATTTTTTCAACACCTTAAAACAACTGTGAAGGTCATCCGGAATCCTGCCTGGGTGTCTATTATCATAGTGCTTACGAACTGACGAGGTCTTGCTTCTATGTCCGTCGACGCGTACGAACAGATGTCCACGGGTGTATCCGACATAACCAGCATCGCACTAGTCACACTTGAAATTATAAACAACACATTGTTGATCAATGAGCTGAGGCTATGGTTCGTTTGTCGGGAACTCATGGGCAATCTTTCGGCTCGTAAACACTGGTTGGACATTAACCTGGAGCTTCACACTGAGATCTTTTAACTGCGTCTTCACGATATTAGCAGAATCTTGATCTTTAAAGGGTATGACGACCCGAATAGTGTTTTCCGTCGTAGATTTAGACCGTAATAAAGACTGGTCAGTGACCCTTGAATTTAGGAAGGTTTTAACAGTAGAGTCCACAAGGTGTTTGGGATACTTCAGTTTAGAGAACACGGATTTCAGTCGGTCGCACTCCTCAGTGAAGTAAGACCATGACGAGGACAGGCGATATGCGCGATCGA
Organism: Platygyra sinensis; assembly: GCA_019787425.1. Lineage (NCBI taxonomy): Eukaryota > Metazoa > Cnidaria > Anthozoa > Scleractinia > Merulinidae > Platygyra > Platygyra sinensis. The sequence continues at coordinate 16,210 of JAHPZR010025271.1, forward strand.
GCATAGTTGACAGTAGGCCGCGCTTGTACCTATTATCGACGTGACTGTGGTAATGGAGGAGCAGACCACTGTTTGTTGGCTTTACGAACACTTTAGTTTCGATACGGGGCGCTCGGTTTAGGAGTTGAGTACCGAGGAAGGGGAGCATTCCATCTTTTTCACCTCCATAGTGAACTTGATGGCGGGGTGGGCGTGGTTGAGGGTATTGAGAAAGTCCTTAGCAGTAGATAAATCAGGCATCACAGTAAATCGACGATACAAGGTGCAGTAAATCGACGATAATAAGGTGACCTGACCAAAAATTCGATACCCTATTTATGGCCGTAGCGGCTGACACAGTTAACGTTGTTCTAAACATGATTTATATGGGCTTTTACTGCTGGTCTTATCGATTTTGAGGAACAAATAGCTTCTTCTAAAAACATACTTAATTTAAGCCGAGAGAACTGGGGCAAAAACCATACCCTATTTATGACCAAAATGACTGAAAAACCATACCCTTCGGGGCTGCATGCACGCGCACAAACCAATATAGCCCATATAAGGGATTCCCCCCCCCCCCCCTCCCGGGCAGCAGACTAACGTAGAGTTTCCACCTGAAGTAGAAACTTTTTATGGTATTTAACTGGCTTTCCTTCGAACCGCTGACAACACAGTTTGGGCATGAAGAGCTTAGCAATGTGGCAGATGGTGCCAGCAAACCGGGAATTAATTTTTAATCAAAACTTAGCCCTTTCTTGATTATGCTAGCATTTTTGGCTTAATTTGGTTCAACAAGTAGTTTTTCACACTTTTTCTGTAAAAAAGAATTGCTAGCATTTAATATTTAGCAATCTTCAGAGCTTTTATCTAGATTTCAGCACTCAAAAGATTTTAAAGCTAAGTTTTAGAATCCAAAAGCATTGCGATGATTTGCTTTTGAGTTTGAGAGAAGGATTTCTGCAACTGTAACTATGAACTGAGCTCTTGGGACATAAGGCATGCCACAGTACAACACTGAGCTCTAAAGACTTCGAACATTTAACTGTGTATCATTGGACAAGGTTTGGCTGTATCAGAAGTTTCCTAAACAAACAATTAAAAACTTCAGTTTCACTTTATTCAGTTGGTGACTCACATGATGCCTGAGTTTGTACGTTTTACTTGAAATAAAACAAAGCATTTTCTGGAACCAAAGTATAGCATTCTTTTGAGAATCGAGCATACTTTGAGCATTTTTTTTGGCGTAAATCGAGAATTGCTAGGAGCATAAAGTTTTACTAGCATAATCAGGAAAGGCCAACTCGCTTTCAGATTAGAAATTTCCGAAGTTTCATTATGAGAAACATTTCTCCCTGTAAGTTTAAAGCTCGTTTTCTCAACTTGAAACGAGTTATTTTTCTCCTTGCGAAGAGATTGCGTGATTGCGCAAGCACTCCCTGTGTTTGACATTAAATTTGCATTTACATTTTTTTACATTTTACGTGGCGGTTAAACGGTTTGAAAAGTTTAGCCTAAATTTTTCAATTTCGTTGTTTGTAATCCGTGTTAATCTTCTCCATTAACCATCCTTACTCCTTTATGTCTTGTTATTATCTCTTTGGTGTTTTTCTATCTTTGTCAAGTATTATTTTCAGGTTTTCTTCAATTTAAACGTAATTTTGTCGATGGTCAAAATAACTCAAAATACCGTGACTGTGCCCCTTTAAGCTTTTGAACTCAAATTTTCAGGATTACTAGGTCTCACTATGTTAATTGTAACAGACAGAATGCAAGTACAAAGACATCTTTGCTTTAAATTGTACATAAAAATCTTTTCTCAAGTGAATAGGGGTCATACACAGCATGTGATACTTTAAGAGTCCGGTATCAATTTAATTGACACAGTATTAAAATGTGCATTTCGTAATTTGAAAGCAGTTGGCTTTTCAGTGATATATAGTTAGTTAGGGTTTTGATGAAACTCAGAACCAAGGCCCCAGCGCTAGAGAGAAGCTAAAAGGGCTATGCAGAGAATGGTGCGAGACATGTACTTACTTCCCAACCCCTGGAGTTTGGGCGCATGCGCGGCCATTTTTTTTTCTCGCGGTTTTTATTTTGCGTCACGCACGATGGACAAAGCGAAAGAGGGACTACTTGCAGTCTATCTGTTACGTTACATCCAGTACTTTCTCCACCGAGCCCAATCCTCAACTTTGCCGTTTGCGGAAAGTCTCGATCAGAGCGGCGTGTCCTTATGACAACACATAGGGTCACAAAGCAATCAAGAGCATTTTTCATATGAACGCAAATTACAAAGGCCCCGCCCCAAACTTATGGCGTATATAAATGGATACCGGCTAACTTAATGGTGGGGGGTAACCCTGCGATGGATTAGCATTCTATCCAGTGGGAGTAGAAATACTCCTAGTCGCTTCATGCTACAGAAACCAGGGTAAGCTCCGGCCTGATGGGCCATAATTGGCTCGTATGCAGACTTTACCGAATTAACCCTCCGTTCCCAGCTGTGCACGGAAGATAGCCAGATTGCAGGTTGCAGGAGATAGAGGAGAACGTTGGCGCACAGACTGGTCCACATTTATTACAGCTGGGAAAGCTAGGACCCATTATTAAAGCCTGCCGGAGCCCGGATACTTGACAAATTAATCGTAACCACCTGGGCCAGAGTACTGATGGACTGGTAAAATATGATTTTCTTTGTGTGTGTGTGCATGTGTTTTCAGTGTTGGATTGCCTGCCTCTTGTCTCCTTTGTTAGGTGGATGCCAAAACGAAATCGGAAATGTCTTAGCAATGGTTATTCTTGGTTTTCTTGTCCTTAATTAAGTTCGATCTAAACCAACCGTCACTTCTGAAGATGTATAGTGAGGCATACGAAACGTTAAGTCATTAAGGAGGAGGTACACGTTTCAAGCAACGCCAAGTCTCTCTGCTTATTTCATAAACCACTGTTTGGCCGCTTTGTTTAAGTTTTTGGGCATTTTGGGAAAGAGATATTTTTTCTCAAAGGATAATTTAAATTGAGGAAAATACGAAATTTGAAGATTTATTGGATTTGGAAAATTGAAAGTTGAAGTGAAGAATTAGTAGATGGACACCAAACAGTGTCCCCTACCAACCTGGTAGTGTTTCCAACCCATTTTAATCTTAACAATTCCCTTTTAAAATTACTTCATATTTCACTCCTATTAATGTGCACCCCCGCCTTGATCAAAAGGCCCTAACGAACTTGACGTTTTACAACGTTTTAGCTCGACAAGGTTCTTCTTTATGTAACAGAGCAAGTTTGAATTTCCAAGCTTTTGCGTTGCGTGACATAAAAATGGCGGCCCGAGAATTGCTAACTAAACAGTGCTGCACTAGATGGAGCATATATTTCAATGTATCGGAGCTCTAGAGAAATAATTTTTCGTTTCAATAGCAAAACTCAATGGCAGATGTTTCTATTACTTTACGACCACCATGTTTGTGTCCCTCCGAAGGGCACAAGCATGGCGTCTGCATATAGCCCTATAAATTTGGGTGACACACTTCTGCGAATAACGCGCGAATGAAAAACAGCAGAGATCTGATTCGTGGCAAGGTTGTTTATATGGCAATCATCCCAGATTCTTGACTTTATTTATTGAAATGGTTACGATTTTAAAGTTTTGATCACATGACTGATGAAAACCGAGAATACATACAGAACGCTTTCCCCAGATCCCGCTCAGTTTGCTCCGCCGAGGTGAAAGGGAAACGAATTTTCCACGCAGAATCTGTGACCCTCTTCCGCAGTATAGTGTTATCATGTCAGCAGTCACCCCACATTATTAATATTCAACTTCACCCTGCGTCACCCTGCGTAGTTTCCTAGCTCTTTTTCATCTTAGAAAAGTTGTAAGACTTTTTTTTAGTTGAAGAGGAAGGGGGTCAAAGAATTCGCTACCCGAGTGAAACCTTCTGAGTGACATGCTTTTTGTTAGAGGTTACCCCGCACCAAGAACAGGTCTGAAAATCTTCATCAAGAACCACTCAAAGGAAATAGAATTCCAGTAGTTTCAAATTGTGAAAAAATCCTGGTGGGTTACCATTTAAATGACACCCTAGTTCAACCCTAGAGGACTATTATGTGGTACTGTTTATTATGTAAACCATGGCCATACTGGGCAAAGTTATTTTGGGTAATTAAGTCCAAATATGAGATCTGTGTGTGACCCTTCAACTGAAAGCTTATACGAGTAGCATGTTTATGTGGTAATGTTTAGTCTGTAGCAAGGTGTTTCTTAATTTCAAGTCTGTGGGCACCACCCTTGGAGAAGTGCACAGGTGCAGATCCAGGGGAGGTGAAATGGGTGAATTTTCACCCCCCTTTTTCTGAGCCCCTTTCTTTCTTTCTTTCTTTTCTTATCCCTCAAATATTGAAATAATCTTTGATTTCTCTGACATTATTACAAAAATTCACCTCCCATTTCAAAATCCTGGATCCGCACTTGGTGCATTACATGTCTTTCAAAGTGGTGCAGAATATGGCAAACTTTCATTGGTTAGACTATTGGAGTACCTTCACAATACCTAATCATATTGGAACAGATAACAAATGGTGGAAAGTGAAAAATGGAAATTCATAAACATTTGATCAAAATTCTAATAATTTTATGAGCCTTTTAAGTGAGAAATTAAAGGAATTTTTATAAAAATTAATGTATGTGGAATCATTTCTTTTCAAAAGTATGCCACTTGATTACCTTTTAATAACATGGGTGACAAATTATGGTTACAGTTATCGGTTTCTGACTTGTATTTTGTATCAAAAAAATGCAGCAAAAGATGCCATTGCAATTTTGCAATTTCACATGAAACTAAGGGTGTGTTTCTTTAAGAAAATCCAAGATTGGATTCTTGAATGCAAAAGAATCCGAAAACGGATTTTGTGTTTCTTTTCTGAACAGATCAATCCAAGATCTCTCAGATCATGGAGTCTCAAAGGAACCGAACTGGAAGTGGATTCTTCGGTTCCTTTGACGCACCATGATCCGAAAGATCTTGGATTAATCTGTTTAGTAAAGAAACGCAAAATCTGTTTTCAGATTCTTTCGAGATTTAAGAATCCAATCTTGGATTTTCTTAAAGAAATGCACCCTAACACTGAAATTTAGTGTCAAAATTATGGACTAAATTGTCACCCATGATATTACCTAGTTATTTTTATTTGTTTTGTGGTTAGTTACCAAACAACCAAAGTAACTATTCTCAGGACCCAGTACTAAACTGTCCCTGGATCTCTGTGGGTAAAACAAAACCAAATGAGCCATTTTCTATGGAAAATAATATTTAATCTTGGTAACCATAAAATTATACAACATTAACATAGCATTTACAAATATATTATACGTCTATATACAAACACAATGCCAATTCTCTGGCACTCCAAAGGGTTTATACACCCTGTATTCTTTATAATATTTAAAAATCATTTCTGAATATAAAACATTCAGTATTAAAAGTACAATTTTCATCTTAAAAATGGTAAGAATTTCTGAGCGCTTAAGAGTCCACTCTCTCTACTTTGCCCACCACTTTGCCATCAAAAGTCGGTAAAACAACATTGTCATCTTTAACTACTTCATAAACAACTCCACCCTCTATGTCATCAGAAGGTGTCTTGAAACAGAATCTGCAAACAGAAAAGGGAAGAGATTCAGTTTACCATTACATGTAAGGTCATAATTTTCTTTGGTGAAGAAAAAAGAAGTGAAATTTGTCAGTGGACCATATCAATCAAAGTATCAGGTGCTAGTATTACATGTCAAGGTGTCAGAAAGGTCGCCAATTTGTTGCCAGATCCAGACATTTGTTTCATTAAAGTGGTACTATGATCAAAAAATCATTTCCTTTTTTCCTTCAGAATTTGAAAGCATGTTCGCTTAACACCTAACTGGCAAAGTTTTGAGCTTCGAGTTTTATCCAAAGGCTGTTTATTTCGAGTGTAAGTTTTGGATTTCACGGTCTGCCATTACTCATGTTCAAAACTGACCGATTAGACCTCAGAGGGTTGGATCTAGAGAAAATGACGTCATTTATTCACTAGCTTAAAATTTCAGCGTGTAAACGCAATTTATTATACATGCAAAACACGGGTTTAAAAGTCTGAAAGCCCAAAACTCCCATGCTGCATATTAATTCATCTGTGTACACACGCATAGCATTCTTAAACTAGTGAGTCTTTGACGTCATTTTGTCCTCGACCCAGCTCTCTCAAGATTTTAAAGTTAGTAATGGCGGACCAATAAATAAGAAAATTCCAGTTAAAATAAACAGGTCTTTTTTTCAAATCAGAACTTAAAACTTGGGTCAGTTATTGTTTAGTGAACATAGTTTTGAAATCCAAAGAAAAAAAAGAATTGTTTTTTTGGTCGCAGTACCACTCTAAGGAGTAGTACAAAGCACAGTGGATGCTCTCCACCTATCCAAAGGCCACGAACATGTAACACTCTTCAAAGTGTAGCACAAATTTTAAGAATTATATATGACTTCACTTTTTCCTGCCCTGATGTGAACTGTTCATTTTCCAAGTTATTTATACCCAAATCCAGTTTTGTTTACTCTTAAATCAGTGAAATTAATTGAAAAAAAAAACAACAGAATTCCTGTGCTGGTCAAACAAAATATACTTAAAGTTCCTTCAAATTTGAACAGACAACAATGAGACAGAAAAAGTTTTTGCTTTATCCCCTCAAGTCTTGGTGGTGGGTAATGCATGTACCTCCCCAAACAGCTTCATGTGAAATAAAGTAATACACAGACCATTAAGTGTTGCTCTTCAGTGCTCATGGAATAAGTTTTCATGGTGAAAAAAAGTGATGCTCACCTGTAATTTCCTCTTCTTGGAGGTAACAAAGTTTTAAACTGTCCAAGAGTAATAGATTTTCCAGGAACTGATGTTCTATAAGGAATGGGTTCTCCCCATAAGTAGTATGTTACTGTTATCAGATCATCGTTGTTATTATGTTTGTCCTTCCTTTTTACTGACCCACTGAAGCCACTGTCTTTACTTATTGAATCAGAATGTGATACAGATGACATCAATGATGAGCCTGTTACAGAGGGTACACCCCTGTGACGCCGCTCATGAGCTGCACAAGACGATTGTCCATAACTTGAACAGTCTGTTGTAGAACAACAAGATGATGCCCTGTTTTTTTCTCTGTATGAGGTGTCCATGTCTGCTAAATGCGGCCTAGATAGAGACCCAAAATATGTAATTCATTACACAAGCAGTGGTTAAAAGCTAAATATTATGCAAGTGGAATTCATGTACATGTAGCTTCACAATAGCGAAGCGCGCGAAGTCTAAAAATAGAATGCAAATCACTGAATTCCCCGCGAGACTCAGTTGACATAGGCTTGTTCTGAGGGAAATACAGGGAATATAAGCTAAATTTTGTTTCACAAGTGTTTTAGGAACACCGGCTTTTGCTCTTAAAGAAATCTTCAAAATCATCCACCATTCCAGTTTGTTTGTCTGAGTCTTGTCTGAGTCATGACGTCTCTCGCGCGCTTCGCTATTAACTTTCAATGCCACCATGGTTTGTTAATTCTAGGAATTTTCAAATTCACTTCAATTTACTAGAGTATCTGCACCCTCCCATGAAGGGAATACAAGTGTATTACATGTTACTGCCACAATAGTTAAAATGAAATTGACCAAATCAGAAAGAGTAAAGCAGGGCATGTTTAAAACACTAAATGACCAAATCATGAAATCAACGTGATATTCATTATTTCACCAAATATTCATGTTTTAACACCCCAAGTAAAGTGGATTGCCCCAAAACACAAAAATAAGGGATGGTTCATTATTTATGGAGATGACCAGGTCGGAAAATCAGAAACAAGTTTTTTCTTTTTTCCTAATGATGACTAATCAGTCGTATTTTTCACTTATTGTTTTCACTACGTTACACATATTTTCAAGATAAAAATATACAATGGTAGTAAGTGTGTTAGCCTGTAAGCCTTTCTACACTCAAAGTATGATAATTTGGTCAATTTCCAAAAAAGAGTCAAAGAAGCCTGAAGTGATGACACATGTAACTGCAGTGAATGTATATTTAACAATTAAGTGGTCTTATGTTCGTAAAGAAGGGCATGTTTTTCAGAACCCGGTTGTTTGGATCTCCAAAAATTTAGTAGCCTGTCAATTCAGAACAAATATTTTCATGGCCCAGTCACTTTTTTTACCAACCTGGTAATCCCGATAAATAATGAGCATTCCTTAATGACCTCGGCCCAGGCCCATACCCAGACAGCCTAATCTAAAACCCTGGGCCCCTTTCTCGAAGGTCTCAATAAGTTTTCACATCTGGAAAGCCACAGCAAAATTTTGAACCTTATTATTACAGAGCATTTTTTTCATGTATTCTTAATTAATGTGAACAGAGGTTCTCTTCATACTAGATGTTTCAGCTGTATACACTCCTCTGTTTTGGCATACAGCTGAACTAAAAATGGCTTTAAAAGGCCCATAAAGTTTTCAGGTCTTTCGAGAAAAAGGCCCCAGGACACTAACCATTTGGCCACCACCATTCTCTGTTTACATGTAATATCACACCTACCTTTGCTTTGCATGATGTTTACTCCGTCTCTCACTCTCTTTCAGTTCTATTAACCTCCTATTGGTTTCCTCCAAAACAGATGAAGCATGAGGTGCAGGAAGAGGCGGCATCAGAGGATCAGAAGCAATGGGTTGGTTAGGTAAATGACGAGATGAACTCTTCTCTGACTGCCTGATAGAGCCAGCAGTTGACTGTCTGCTCCTTGAGCCTGTTCTACCTGAAGGAGAATGATGACGGTTGGGTTTGCACTCTCGAGAAGGACTTCGCTGAGCCTGCTCACCTTCCTCCATCCACTGCAAAATGCGATGACGATTGAGAGGTAGGAAAGGAATGTTGTCATCCTTGCGAGTAGGACGAGCTTCCCAAACATTACCATCCTTGGCAGGGTCGCTTGGTTGTAGTTCAACCGCTGTTTCTTTTAACTCAGGAGCTGGTGGCTTTGTCCTGGGAATTTGCTGGGGCTTGTTGCGACGATTGTATGAATCAAGAGCTACTGGTGCGGCAGAAGTGGTAGACCCAGAACTCTCCACTCCAGTTACAGGATTTTCATTTTGGTAAACTTCCCTATAAGGAGCTGCAGGCTCAGACACAACTGACATTGCCATGGTGCTGAGAGGAAGCTTTTGACTCGCCTCAATCGCTTGTTGGAGAATTGACTTTCTTGGTGCCTAAAAGTTAACAACGATCAGAGTGAGACATTTGAAAAGCACAAATTGATTCAGGCCTGGTGTGTGCAGTTGACTCAAATGAAGTTAATAATATAACTCTGCTTAATTAGCTGTGTGTATAAATGGGCCTCTTTTTGCCCAAACAACTTAACCCAATCTTAAAAGAAATCACAGGACTGAACAGAAGCAGTATTTTACCTCCAAATGAGTAGACAAGTTGTGGGCTTCTCTCTCGTTAAGCTCCCGCTCAAGCTTGACTTTTTCCAGTTTCTCAATCAGTATCTTTGCAAATTCTTCAGGATTACTGGGGTGCCTTGCATCCTTCGGAATTCGCTGAGTCCGCTGTAGAGATTAAACATGTCTTTGTCAATTCCAATCCACACAAATTTATTTTGAATTACAGACAACAGTTACTAAAAAGTGGTCACAAAAATGTCATGACTAAAAAACCTATCAAAAATATTACGGACCACATGTGCAATGTACTAAGGAGAATTTGTGTCTGATCTGGTGAAATACCTATCAAGTCAAGCGATGTTAACTCTTTGTTGTCTCTCTCTTGATATGCAAATGTTTGATCCAAATTGACAAAGTCAATGAGGTAATAACAAGCTAAATACCTACACTGTGGTACACACTTGAACAAAGGAAACAAAAGGGCGATTTATTAATTTTATTAGTTTGCCCTCTCTTTTAGATCAAAGAACCGAGTCAGTAATGTAATGCACATTAAATAAACAGACTGATTTGACTCAATCTTTATGTCACGAAATGCTGCCAGAAATAACGTGACTGACAACGGATTTCCCAAACAAATTTACAAAGACTATGACTGACATAAGAGCTGGACCCTTCACCAAACTAATTGTCTGTATCATGAGCAATATTTCATTACTTACTGGAATAAAATTAGACACCAGTGGAAGACCATCATGGTGGGGTGACTTCTTGTTTCGAGAGGTACACTTCCTTCTTCCACTACATCTGGATGATGCATCACTGAAAAAATCCAACCACAAACAAGGGCTTTATAAGAGGAGAAAAACACTGAAAATTTATCATGTAGTCTTTTAGCCATTTAAAAGTCTAAAGATCATTAACTATAAAATCTCATGACTGACTTCTGTTCATTTTTATAGTGCTAGATGGTTGAATTAAGTGAAATATCATGTCAGTCATTTTCTTTCAATATTCTTGCTTGATTTAATAATGTAGACCAAAGCAAGTGTGTAATTCATTGTCAAATAAAAGTCAAACTCTGGGGCATCTTTCCTATTTAGGCTTCAACACAACAGAAATGATGGAATAAAGTTAAAATGCTTGGGTCACAAGGAACAACCATCAATTCTTGCAAATTATGCAATTCATGTTCCACTGATTAGAACTTTCAGGTAACAAGTTTTGACATGGCATAAGTAACTTACTCAGTCAAGGCACTGTCAGTGGTCACTGATAGAGTGTCTTCTGTCATAGCATCACTTGATAGACTCTGGTTCTCAGATTCAATTCTGGAACCCACTGGCGCCGTTGGATAATGATATGGGGACAGCATTTCATTCATTGGAACATGCAGTAGGCACCTGAAGTCAGATATGTTCTTGGGTAAATATTACTTCAGAATAAATATGCACGGATGTTGCCAGCATTCGTCACCTTTAAGCCTAATTTCCACTGGATTCTCTGAACTGGATCCCAGTTCCTATCTTGTTATGGCAGTCATAAAGCTAGGTGCTCCTAGCGGAAAGTGTGGAGACTGGGGTTGAGATTAAATCGTTCTCGTCCTTCGTGTACAGAAGGCTGGTTTTTGTGAAGAAACCTTGGTCTTCGCATGTCTGACATACAAAAATGTCCAGCGCTTTCAAAACGGGTTGGTCCACGAATTCTATAGCTTGAAAGCTAGCCAAATGAGCAAAGTTCGTGCTAGTTCTCACCAATACCCACATGTTGAAAAAATCAAGAACTTTAGTGAACAGAATTTCAAAGGCAAGGCAAGCAACAAGCAATTGGATAGTGACAATACTCAACGAAGCAACTTCCGCAGTTAATATATATTCTAAGCTTAACTCTCGTGTGAAATATCCTGATTCTCTTATTTGTTTTCGTTGTGTTCAACACTGCTAGAATAGGCCCATATTGCAACACGAAGCCCAACTCGCTCCCAAAGCGAAAAATAAACTTTGAGCCCTGTAATTCACATGTCATATTGTCATATTCACATAGTCTTTAACTATCATCTCTGTTAAAATCATGAAAATGCAAGAAAATTCACTATCAGTTTTGCTTTTGGGGTCATTTGATATCATTTAATATTGAAAAACATTTGTTTTCCTTTCAGCGCACACAGATTACCAAAAGCTCCGTCCTTGGCAGGCATGTGATCTTAAAACTATAGGGAGCCACCTTAAGCTGATGAAATTCCGACCTATAATTCAATACACATGAGCGGATATACTTGACATGATAAAAAGTAACTAGTTAAGCTTTAGTTTGCCATAATTTTAGAGGTTGAGTGCACTTTAAACCAATGAAAGATAGGGTCTGCACGTGCAGGTACTTATGTTTGTTTATCTTGCAAAGAATTAGTTGCTAATGGCAACTAGAACTTTAGATAGCAATAATCTTTTACCATCTTCACAAAACTGATGCAAGTGTGGAGCTATCACCACAGGAAACAGTTCAAATAGAAATCCAATGGAAGTAAGCTAACTGAAATAAGGGAAATGTACTTTGAGTACGTGTAGAGTTGGTTAAAGCTATCCAATTTACATCATGCCTGATCACACACTGATAGTGGACCTGGAGAGTCATTCTTCATGATTGCACTTTAGCTATCCAATCATCATTCAAGGGTGAAATAACCACATTTAAGTACAAAAACATGCGCACTTCTAAAAGTGAGTGCCAAAACTAAATAAATCATAGAGGAGAGAAAAACCAAATCAAAATTGTACATCCTTACACAAACTTAAATTTCAAAAGCATTAGAAGTAAACAAAGTAAATTCAGTGCTTTGATTCTTCCACCAAAATGTGAATGCTTTATCATTCCTCTCAGTGGGGGTCAAGTTAATAGTGATGGGATGAGCATTTTGGAACTCAAGTAAAAGAAACCCATTTATGAAATAAATCATTCAGCTGCAATTGGTTTTAAAGAGCAGCTCTTACGAAAGTACTATAGGCTGAGAATGCAAAAAGAGTGCAGAACAATAGCGAAACAAATCAAGAACTCTGTTGGCTTGTTGACCCTTTGGGAACAAAAACATCCTTCTTAAGATCAGTGGTCATGGTTCACTGAATTGTGATGAAAGAAACAACTTTTTTGAGCGCACAAAAAACATTGAGCTTTGTAAACAGTACAAGAAATATTCTGGACTTGAGTGAAACTAAAACATGCTGGTAAAACATAGCTATGGCGGCTCAGGGCAATTGAATGAATCTCAGAAATGTGACTACCCCATTTTAACAGCATACCCTCTTTAGCCATAGAAGGTCTATGCATAATCAAAAAAGTTCAGTACAACCACCTCTGATTTAATCATAGGTGATGGATCCTGTGATTTTTTTTTTCCATTATGCCTTTGACAGCTCAGCAGCAAATGCTAATGTATGTTTGCATAGACTCAATTTGCCATTTTAAATGCTAAGCGTTTATGACCAGAGCTTTCATCGTTACTCCCTTTCAAGTTGACAGAGGTATTCATTTAGATGGAACCCAAACAAGTGCCACAAGTCGAATTGAAATGAAACCATTTTAAAACCACAACAGAAGTTTTGCACGAGAAAATGTAATCACCTCGCCTGATCAGACTTCTTCAAGTTTCATTAACCCGATACTAGTTCTCGAGTGTCCACGCGCGGTTGGAAGCTCCAGGGAAAGAATTCACACCCTCTCCAAATTACAAGTACTTCTAACCAAATAATAGAATACACAAGTAACATGTTTACCCGGTAAAATAATAATAAAAAAACAATTCCAAAAGAGATTTGTAATTCAGTCATGATTTTCAGAATGCTGTGATTTTAAACTCAAACACCACTTGGCGCTCCTCGAAAATTTGATAGATTTAACAGATCGTAGGAATATTTGGGGTATCGAAAGACTGCCCTGAATTCATTGAAGAAGTCAATTTGTTACACAAAACAAAGTATGTGGAGTTGTACTCCGAAGTTAGTTGATTAATCATTTGCCTTGTATTTCAAACAGCGAAAATCACATGCCAGAACAAAAAAGAACATTGAACTGCGCAGAAACACAATAAGTTTCGATTCAAGAGAATGACAATTACTGTAGTCGTTCTGACGACTTCTAATTTTATCTGGGGTCAAACAACTTAAACATTATCACTGCCAAATTTCAAAAGGCACCGTACGGGGCAGTTGCTGCAATGAAAACTCCCACCATGAAGGCCCTGAAAAAATTCTTGCGCTAAACTGCCTCACATTCTAAGCAGTCCCTAAGACTTCCGATTCCTTGGAAATTAAAAACAGGTCTCAATTAAGCGAAGCGCTCAAGTACTACAGACAGTTACTATTCAAATATTCACTGCGAGAGAAGTTGACAAACTTCTTTTCTAAACTTAGCCTTTCAAAAACTAAATCAAATGCTTGACAAGAGAAGCAATATCCCATTCTATTAGCGATCTTGACGATTTTAGCCCTAATCTCTGCCGCGGTACCGAAAATAAAATCACTCGACTCGGCCGCTTTCATTAACTACAAAGTCGGTAAGATTATCGTTCGAAAACAACAAAAAGTAAATTGCAATAACATTGCTTAACAACCACCCAATCGCCTTCGGAAAACATTCAATGTAAATTGCCGCTGATAACTATACACTAGAGCTGTCAGGCAACTCAATGAGATATTTCGAGTGTAGAAATCCGGAAAGGCAATTGTAAGGCCGCCGAGAACAAAAAAGCGGTTTGTTATGGTAGGAATTGAGCGAGTAACTTACCGAGCATTGTACTCATCGGAACCCGATCTCTTTCCACAATGCGACAATCCTTTCACACTTTGGCGATGTTGTTCAAATTCAAATTGGTCCCCATCGTCCTCAATCTCGTCAAATCCCAAAACTTTTTCCTCAGGAAGGGTAGGTAAATATCCTCCGTGAAATCTGGCTGTGTGTGAATACCGTTCACATAGCCCTTTAGGACTCTCGCCGCCGCTTTGAATACACTCCTTGTACAGTGTTGTGTTCATAAACCTCGGATAATGATTATTTTTCATGTTCGCCATGACTTCTGATAAAGCCTCCTCAAAAAGCCCACAATCCACAGGCTGATCATTAACATGCTGCGCTATTTTCGTTCTCGTTGGGTCGCTGATTTCTAAAGCATCACAACTCCCAGAGAAAATAAACTTCTGGAAAATCGCTTTGGCGGTTGCCCGCATTTCATGTGAAATCGGCGCCATTCGCTTGAATGATTCGGATGCTCGCCAAAAATCTAGAAGAATTTCACTGTTCTCCTGCCGTAGAAAATGATAAAAAGAGTTAAATCCATGGCAGTCTATAAGCATATCGTTCAAACTTGTAGGCCATCGCTCGCATTGTGGAGTAGAGGCTGCGCTACCCTCTGGTTCAAAGCCCAGTGGCGCGAGCTTCTCTTCCTCTGTTTCCAGTCCTGAACAACCACGCATAGCGATCGATTCCTTTTTCGAAAACCTTCTCGGTGTCATTCGAGGACTCGAAAGGTACGAATCTGGCCTCAAAGAAGCCAGCAAATTTCCTTTGGAGCGCTCAGTGTCGCTTGAATCTTCGCCGGTTGGAGGGGGTCGCATAGTTGTGGGGCAGTCGGCCGCTGATCCGGCCTGTAATATTTCACGTGTGGTAGATTTCTGTTGTGACTCTCTATGACCATAATAAACCTTTCGAGAGCCTTTAGGAAGCGTTTGCTCCAAATCCATAGCTACGAATCACTCAGAACTGCGGACCGCATTCAGTCGAGATAGGCTAACAACCTGCTTTACAGTCGTTCGTCGGATCTTACTAAGAGAATGCCTCGCAGAGATCAAAAGTACGCCGCGGTGAGCCCCCAAAGCAAATATTCAAATACATATATCACTTGCGACGGTCCGATGAACTGCTCAAAATGTGCTATGTGGTCGATCACCGAAAAATGCCAAACAAAAATTGGCCACACGATCGAAGATCCAGACGTCTGTGTATTGATCTTGAAAGGCTTCTAGCGCGAGAAATGTTTCGCAGCGTTCGACAGCGCTCCGCATTTGCGTCTAAGTGTTTTCAAGTGCGGTAGGCTTGCAAGACTACTTCAAACGATGCCGCTTAGCAAAAGGCGGCGCACAAACGATCAATCCCTCGGGAGAGAACGTCACAACGGCGTAAGACACCGCACCAATCAGGTGGCACGGATCGGTGCCCCGGGTGATAGCACGTGCTTTATGCCAACTTCACACATGTTGACGGTGGGTTTAATTAAGTGCAGCTGGTTGAATTTTCTCTGATTGCTTTGCAATGAGAGGTACTGAAAACCCAACGACTTGGGACCGATCTGGGAATAAAGCGGCTCTTTTATGGCCATCTCGATAACTGATTGGGCCGAATCTTCTCTCAGAGCTATTGTGTTCCGTGCTAAATGAGGATTTAGCGCGGCGAATCGTCTTAAACCACAAAATGAATTAAACGCTCTCATTACCAATCTTGGATAAGCAAAGAGCGGCGACTCAAAAGGATATCAATGTCAATCAAATTCGACAAGTGAGCTCTGGTGATTGTTTGGTTGGCGGGGAAATTTGTTTGTAATTTTTAATCAGCATTCATGCCATATTTTTCAAAATGGCTACATTGGAGAGTCGACTTCGAGCGAACTACAGCCCTCTTTCTGGTCGCTTTTGATTGCTTCTTGACTCCTCGGAAAAAGGGCAGACATTTTTCAGTAGGTCTCGCATTTATTTTTACCGGCTGCTTTCTGAAATCTCCGGCATTCTTATTCAAAATATCTGCTAATGAAATTTTTTTTATTTGATGAAGTGTCGGGCCCATGCAATTCACTTAGCACTTTATTGGCTGTATTACTGGATAATATTTTTCTGCAATGGTCGTTCTTGCGAACGAAAGCGGCCTCCTTTTCCACCCGGCTTAGTTGAAATTAAGTTAGGACCGAGAAAGATCTCAACTTAACGTTGGCAGCAATAATTATTTGTCCTTTCGGGTTCCTTTTTGTGTCGCTAGAGTGTGTTTGCCAGAGTAATTTACGAGTAAAAAGTTGATTATAACGGAGAGGTGTACAAACACCGTTTCAAATTTGCTTGCCTTACTTTTCAGAAACTGAAAACCGCTCTTTGTGATTGAACTTATCTCGAGTAGCGGGGCCACGAATTTTAATATTCCACGGAACACAAGCGCTTCGGCGGTGCCTTTTATGTATGACCGGTCCTTTTGATGAGAAAAAGTTATGTTCCCTTATCATACCTTTTCTTGCGTTTTTACACGTTTGACACCCTGGGTACTGGTGATAGGACATTTTTTTGCCCTCCGCAAACGAAACATTTGCGCCATGTTGGCAGGGTCGCAAGCTCGATTATACGCGCCCAAAGAAAATGATATTTTGTTGTTTAGAAATTCTGTAAAAGAAACCCGTCTTAAAATAACGACTTTCAAATGAGCATGCTGGGCATTTTTGATTGCCCCGTGATGTTTTGTGATATTGTAATACACTTGCCGGTCACGCAGCAAAAAAATATGAAGCCAAATGGATCTTGCTCTGCTGTTCGCTACAGTGATAAGACTTAGTCGCCGCTAAAAATAGTGCTATTCTGTGGCACGGAAACTGAATATACGGCAGAAAGTAAATGTGTTAGTTTTCCTGTCTGTTATGTTACTAACGCAAACTATTTAATTTCGCCAGGCGGCGCGGATGTAAAGTTCGTGTTAAAACATTTGAGAAACCAACCCAAAGGAAAATTAGTAACCATACCCACGGCGCCTGACAGACTTTCGCCGATGACTTTTGTTTCCGATATATTAAAAGTTTCGAGCTATAAATCCACAATTAGCCACCTTCGTTTTTGCACGTTTATAACGAGAGCCTATTTTCGAATCCTTTGAAGTTGCCGCTTTTCATTGCCGAAGTGTCAATTACTCACTGAATCGAAAAAAAAATTGAAGATGGCACTGCTGAGGCGGCGGCATGGTCTTGTAGTTTCACAGTCTCAAAGGTTTGTCTGTTTCCGATCGTAATAATAATTTTGAAAAGGCAATCTCCTCATTCGATGAAAATTAAAAACGGTTCAAAGTTTGGCGATCATGCGATCGAGGAAAATAAATCGGAAATCAACCCAGTGTTCATACCGGAAGTGCGTTGTTTTAAACCGGAAATAGAAATGCTATCAGGCAAAACGTGCAGGCGAGCGGACTTTTTGTCTATTCGCTATTTCGACAAATTACGCTGGCTTAGTGAGGCCAATTAAGGAAAGGAAAAAATGTTGTCGGTTTAATGGGAACGTTTAGCGTAAGCTGACGATCACTGGGAAAACTGTAGGATAAGAAAAATGTTGATATCGTTGCTTAGAGTGCGCGCAGAACCTTGGAGTCTAATCTATAAAATAGGAAAGGAATTCAAACTTTGAACAATCGTATTTCGGTAAGCGTAGGTTCTAGAGGCTAATCATAAACTAATGAGTTCACGAGAACTGTAGCCTGTCCAGCCTGTCGCTCTCACGCCACAAAGAGAAGTCATTCATGTCAGGCGAGAAAACATGATCAAAGATGGCTTTAACCTTTCTTAAAAAAACAGATGGAAAATTCAATACTTTCAGAAATTTAATATGAAAATCTATAAAATGAAACCGGAGCCTGGTCAAAATGGAGCACTCTAAATAAATATCGGCAACGGTCGGCTTGGCAAAAGAACCGATATTTTTGGAATAATTTGGGGGTATATTGGAAATTTTAATGGATTGACAAATTCTACAATTTCATGGAATGTCAAAAAATTAACTTTTTTATTTACAGTATTAATTTTTTTACCAGGTTTCATAAAACATGAGAAGGGAGCAACTTATTTTCTCGGAGTAGTTTTAGTCATGAACTTTTTTTCACCACAAAAATGCAGTGTTTAGTTTTGGTAAAATATTTTAAGAAATAATTTTATACTTGATCGAGGTAAAACGAGCAAGATAACTGAAAACAAATGTGAATATGCAAGGCACTCTGGATTAGCAAAAGAAATTGCAATTAAAACAAAAAGAAAGGATTCTTGAAATGAACTCAATGCTGTTAATGAGTTTTTGAGCATATTTACAGATGAAGTAAGAAAAAAATATGCTGTAAATTTTAACTCGGGAAACAAACGTTGAAAACATAACATATCAGGTAATTTCTAGTTATCGTCAACATTTTCTACTCTTCTTCTCCTTTTCATCATTAATTGAAAATTATACTTTTTTTTTATTTCCGTCGATTTTCAGTTGAGCGCAACTTATCTCCACCAACAAACTCCATTACAGAATTGGTCTGGAACTGAAATCGATCAGGAAAATTTAATTGGCTCATTTGCAGTCCGACAAAGTTATCAAACCGCGATAAAACCAATCCTGGCAGAAGAAGATTACGAAATGGCTGTTTTAAAATCCCATTAGGCGATATGGAAAAGGAAAAGTAACCGCTCAAAGGGAACGGCAAGACAAACTTACCGTTACTCTTTACATCTTTCGATGACCTCCAACAATGCAATGCGTTTTCCTCAATTATGGCTGTATCTTCTTGGAAATTGTGTTGCACAATGTTGTTCTCTTATTGCTTATACTAAAAGGTAAAATTTATCTTCTTAAAAGCCGAAGAATCAAGGCGAATAAAGCAAATTGTACGTAAAAAAAATATCATTACATTTCAGTTTTAAGATCAGAATTTGAAAACCTTTAAGCGCGCCTAAATGTTTTTAGAGATGGTCGAAGAGGTTTGTTTTTTAAAAAGTTGAACACTCACCAAAACTGCTATCTCGAAATGAGTATTTAATCCCTACCGGCAAGATCTTGGCTATTGAAAAAGCCGGCTCATGAAAATAAATTGCATTTATAGTCCTAAATGATTGAGTCGGTGTATTTTGATGAGGCAAAACAAGCTCTGAAAGATAAATGGTCTAGACTCTTCCAGTGCAAGCTGTACTCGGCGGACAATGTTCAAAGTTTGCGGCCTTGTAGTTTTCATCGCAATCCAGCTCATTAAAAAGGGACATTTTCTTGAATACGAGAAAGCAATCATTAATTTTAACCCACCTTTGCTATATAATACACAATACTATGTGGAAAAAGCCAATGAAGTTTAGGACCGGCGATTAAAAAATGTCGGCTGTTTCGACTAATTCTAACTGGTGGTTTGCGGTTACTATTATAAAACTTCACTGCCCCGTGAATGAAAAGTCAAGACTTCCAAGTACGAAATCCATTTAAAGGAGCTTAAGGCATACAAAAACAAATAACACTGTCTTAAGAAAAATAAAATGGGAAAGCGACATAAAGTCTGTTAATCTGAAACGTAAAAACAATGACTAACAAGGTGGTGTAAAGCGGTTAGAACACAGAACAACTTCAACAAAGCGCAAAACTAGCCTCATTTTGTATTTAATTATAAAATTGCTTTAAACAACCCTGAAAAACCTGGCGTTAATTTGACGACTATTAACTGACACGAGAAAGAGCAAGAAATAACGACAAAAATTTAAATTTAAAACGCGCCGCACAACACAGTGACAGAGTAATACTAAAAAAATGTGCGTGTTTTTATATCGTGGTGATTTTCACGTTGCTTCAGGCGCCAAGCTTCATCACTGAACTTCAAAGCCAAAGTATAAACCATCTAAATATAATTGTTATTTTGCAATTCAAGCGGAGCAGAAGTGTGTGCCGCCGCAAGCTCATTAAGATATGATAAACGACCACAAAAGCAAACTATTCCACATTTTAAGTGCTTTCAGTTCAAAATTTATCTTTGACACACCGCCAAAGTTTAAACAGGCTTCGTTGGTAACAAGACCTTCGACTCACAGCTTTTCTTTTCTGATCGGCCTCTCTTGAAATGCTGATAAGATCTGTTATTACTATTGTTGTAGTCCGCCTGATCCTACAATAACATAATTATCATAATTAGGAACAAGACTCGTTAAGATCAAGAGCACAGAGGACGCCTAATCCGGGCATGCGCAAACGTATGTTTGCTTTCTGTTTAGCTTGTGTTTAAACATCGGGTTTAAGATGAAACATTCCGTCTTGTAGGACTCCTAAACTTCAATTTTTAAATTTCCATCGATATATTTATTTCCAATATCTCGGTCTTCTTCAAGTTTGATCATTTTATATCATTTAGATGAGTGATAAAAAAAATAAAATATAAGCATTTTATATATTTCGAGCCCTCAAGGATCAAGTCGAGGGACACGCAGTTGTTGTAAAAACTCAGTATCGGTAATTGTTCAGGAGTGTGAACGACTCGATCAAAAACACAACCTTAATTTCGACTTTGCTTCTACACCCTAAAACATGCACTGAAAACATCGCAGGGAATTTAAGTTTTAAACAAAGCTTGTGTTAAATGTTTCATATTTGGTAGGTTCAACATCGCTTGCACGCTCAAACCCAAAGCTTGTTTAAAGAACTTCTCACTTTTGACTTTAAAAAAGGCGGATGAAGGGCTGGAAAGATTTGGAAAACAGTCATTCATATGTGCATTTTTAACATCGCGTTAATTCTACTTTGCTGGAAGTGTGAAACATGCAAATAAGGATTTGAGCACATTTGCACCATCAAAAAAGCCCGGTTAAGGCCCATTCAACTAGTTTAACCACCGGGCTTATAACTATAACAGCAAAATAAATTTTGGAAAAAAATAGTTATGAATACCTTCTGCTGAAATAAGTCTTTTCTCAACCAAAAGCAGCCATGTGCTGGACGATTGGTAATTGAAATGTTTGCAGTGTAGAATGGTTTCCCAGTGAAACTTTAAAAAAGGCTCGTTTATATTTAGCCTGAGAAAATTTCCCAAGTTTTTAAAATTTCAAACTGCCATTTTACATTAACACAACGGCTATTTCTTCTCAATGTTTGATAACAACATTTTCAGTTCCTGCATTATGTTTTGTTTCAGTTGTTTTGCTACATATGAAGAGTCAATGGTTTCCTTTTGTTTCGGAATCTCTTGGCTGTTTCAACAACACGAGTGATCGACTGGGGAAGTTGACTTGACAGAAACGAATGGGGCAACTTGTTCGCCGGGTTTTCTTAAGCCTCTAGCGAATTAAGTCCCTTTCCTCGCGGAAGTGTATCAGTACAAGATAAAAACTCTGTGCCAAAGCACATGCTTTGCGCGCACGGATTTTCTGCAAGGCGTAATTGGTAGTCTCACCTGTAAAGGTTATCAGGAAACAAATGAAACCTGCTCTGAAATTTAGAAATGAAACGAGGAAAAATCCCACCTGAAAAGCGAGTAACACAGCGACGAGTGAGCGGCTAGAGCACAGAGAAAGCTGCATATATTAGGAAATTCGGGGTATATTTATTATATGAAATTATGCGTGGCCGGGCAAGATTAACTCGAGTACAAACAAATAGTGGGTATAAAATTTCAGAAATACCTGTCGTTTATTGTTAATACATACATACCAACGTACAAAATATACACAAGGGTCATTCCAATGACTATTTTATCAATATCAACCGGGGTTGGAAAAACACTTCTCCTTGAAGCGATGTCGATTTCGGGTTGACCTGGTGAGTTTCTCCGGGATGCCTCGCAAGTCAGGCGGACAGATTTCGATGGAAATGGCAAAAAACGTGGTCTTTGCGTTCACTTTGCTATTGTGCCTCTAAACGCAGGGGTCATCTTTCATTTAATCTTTTAATAAGTTCTTCAGTCCTTGCTCAAACACCAGCCTCATAAAATAGTCCTTGACAAATTGCGCGCCAGAGCCAAACGGATCAGGTCGATCTTGTCTCTCTCTTCGTCTTCTTGTGCCTGGGGAGGAATTGGTTCATGTAACTTAATAAGTAATGCAATAAAACAACCCTTTTTCAAGTTTTACTGGCCCATCAGGCCAACGTCTATTACCGGTTTCGGTGCCAAGAAGCAACTTGGGTTATTAATTCCCTTCTCCCCAGCATTTCATTTAATACTGAATTGACCGGTATTTATTTGCAGCTCAGCAGGAGGAGGTATTCGGAGACTAGTGTCTTGCCCAAGGACACGGCAAAACAATCTGTACTATAACGCACAAAGTCGGGCCTGTTTCAGGCGCGCTAACCATGCGGAAACAAGGAGCCATCGACAGTAAACACGTTATGTACGCATCACTGAATGAAACCTAGCTGAATAGTGCGGGCGGGAATCTTAGAATTGATGAAGGCCCGGCACAAAGAAAGCAGGCAGGGGAAGTTTATTAAGACCCAGTGTCTTGTAACGGAATGTATGCGAGTAAATAACAGTATCGGCTTGAAAAACTCTACTCTCGATCAAACTATTTGCACTTTTTGATCTTAACAGCGTTCCGTGCAAACAGAGCAAATAATCGTGACATCAACGAACGCAGGGTAAGTGGAACTCTTCAAAAACCTGGACCAAGTTCAACGGTTTAAGTGTAGAGAGCGTCAAAGGATGATTTACTGACGTGCTGTAGACGATTAGCACTTTAAACGACGTCAGAACAAAGTCTAACGCGTCACACAGAGCGAATTCTTACAAGGACCTCTCTAAAAATACTCTAACACCGATTTATCGATATACATCTCTTTTTTTGCGCAACAAGTGTAGGTCATGGCCCCATAAGACACGTCTGCCAGGCTTCCGTAGTCTACCGAAACGTAAACACTTACCGAGAAGCCGGCGGTGCACGAAAGTATCTTTCCATAATCCTAAATCCTGAGGTACTCTATGAAGAACAGGCAAGGTCAACTATTCTTAGCATGACTTCAAGAAGCTCAAAAACACGCATTAATCATTGGAATTCCAGAAATATGGGCTTGGTTTTGTAGAATAGTACTCGAACACTGGCAAGAACCCATTAAGAAGTGAGGATACCAAAGGATTGCTAGAATCAAAGTGGATTCTAATATGTCGGGAAAAAAGCGTGACCCACATGATTTGACGTAAATTTGGCTTCCGACTCAGTTCTTTGAATATCATAAATCTCCCCATCTTGAGCGTTTGTGGGATGTTATGTTAACTCTTTATCATTCATCGACCTCGCTGAGCTATTGTTTTGATATAAGTGAAAATTTGTAAGTCCTACTCTAATGACTTCACATTACATTCCTGTCGAACTGAAAACACGCGGAACACTATGAACTCTACAGCAACAAATCGCGTTCACACGGAAACCAAAACCTGTTAAGGCCTGTTAAGTTTGTGTTTGTATTGCCCTTGTCCACGCTTCCAGACTGTGGAGAACGTACGTAATTATTAACGCTCAAATGATACAAGGAAAGACAGGAAAAGTTAATCTGTAAATCAACAAAAAAGCTTTGTGTGAAAATCTGTCTGTGTTGATTAATTCCTTCCAAAACGATGTCAGATTTTGCATCTATGGGCTTCATCGATCAGTTTAGAGTTTACATCGATAGCAAAAAATCCCAACCCTTTGTAAACTTTCGACTCGGCAAAATTATTTTGGCACTAAATCATGGACGGGTTTATTTCTGACCACTTTTCTCCCGAAATAAAACGCGGTAGTTCCTTTCATGAATTACTTTGAGGGAGGGAGGCGAATATTACGAGGTTTACATAGTTCGTGTTTTTTTTCTTCACTCTGGATTGCGAAAATACGATTTGCGCGTTGCAGTCAAGAGAGGTTAATAAAAAGGTGCCGCAGACTATTTTTTACCTCTAAATTCGTGATCGAAAATATTAAAATCTGAAAGATAAATATTGAATTTGGCGCTGATAGCGGTGATATTAGTGTTCAACTGATTAACCATCTACCCAGACGGTGTTTTGCGGTGCTCCCTGGCCGGCAGACTGCAGAAATATTAGAGGGGCGGAAAAAGTAGCTTAAACAATAATGTAACTTGGTATAACCACTGAGAGAGTATGAGTAACAAAAGTTGAAACCTCTATTACAAGCTTAGAACTAATCCGTCCGCACACTTCCGGATGGGAGGCAATTTACTTCAGACAACAGAGCAATGAGTTTTAACGCACGTGCAGGAGGAGATACTGTAAAACAAGCAATCGAAGGTTTCAGCCCACTACAGTAAGTGGCGATATGAAGACAAGTTTGGTGGCAGCACAAGAGGAAAGGTGTTCAGCTCGGTTCTTACTACAAAAGGAAAAGGAGGTTCTTCCTTGGACGAGAGTCTCCTTTCCAGGCCCTGGCGGGGTTTTCGAGTTTTGCGGATTCCCAAGGGAGCAACTCAACAGAAGAGGCACGCGATATGGCGGACGATTATATCTATGTGGTCGGTTTTATCGGCCTCATCAAAACTTCGAAGATAACCAAGCCGCAAAACGTACCTTAAAGAGCCCGAGAATCTCGCCCAGTTAATTTCAAGGCGATATCAAATCATTATCTGTCAGGATTTCTCCTAGTTCCGAAAGAAATAGAGAGTATAAAACAACGAAAATTTACAGGCTAGTGGAATCTGTGACTGCACGTGCCGGTGCAGCTGAACCGGCTACCTTTGATCAGCTTAAAAGTGTTACTGATAATTCACCATTGGCCTTTCGAAACGATAAGCTCAGACTAAAACTTATTATGTCCGTTTCAAAACACACAACGAACAACACAAACAAGGATAAAATGAAAGTTCGCGCAAGAAAAACAAAGGCCCCGACAGACTTTCACACCGCTGCGACAGGAGAAGAGTGCTTCCGATTACTGCTTCGAGAACATTTAATCGAAACTGAAAACACCACAAAGAAAACAAACCCTTCTCGTTCAAGCGTTTAATACGAGACATCGAAAGCAAAAACAAAGTAGTAGCGCCGAGTTAAATGTGCCATGGTGTAAGAACTTTCAGCCGGCGGTTCCCTGCTTTTTAACAACACCAAACATGAGACTTCAGTTTCAATTTCTTTGTCTGATCACAAAGATTGAGACTAATTAGAAACATATTTCGGCAAGAGCGCACCGACACCGGGAATACAAAGGCATCATATCGATGTGCAATGTTGATATAAACAATTCGCACCAAATTCAGCCCCCCGTCTTCACAACCATAAACTATGTAATTTCAAAGCAGGAACTACTTAATGCAAAAGACACAGGAAGGTCGGATGAAATAAAAAAGTTCACGAAAAATATGCAAACAGCCAGCCAAAATAACGAGCCAAAAGGCTTTTCAAGGGAGGTCGCCAATTTCACTCGAACTGAAAATTAACGCACGCAACCTTTCATGCAGTTCTGTCCACTCTTTTTTCTTCCTCATTCTTGTCTTGTTTTGAGTAATTTTTATAAGAGCGTTTTTCTTGAAGATGTTCATAGTTTGACGCTTGTCCTAAATTATAAATTGTTTGTCACCATTTTCACTGAATGAAGGCACACATGAGTTTGGCTTAGCCAGCACGTGCGAAAGAAACAGTCAGTGAGGTCTTCAGCGGGGAATCTAACTCAATAATTCATCAAAGAAAACTCCGACAAAACTTAACTTCAATTGCCAGAATTGGAACGGCACATGTGGCCTCGGCAAAATAATGCAGGTATTAATTTGATTTTTTTGCGCGTCCACTGGACAATTAGTTTCTAAAGACTCCAAGGCGGGGCGCTTATTTAGGAACGGAGGGCGGCAGGAGTTTGTTTAGGTCGGTGACCGTTTACGTCCCAGCGCCTTGCATTGCTGAGAACAAAACCGCCTCTGGACTTGCTGCGAAATAACTACATGCACATGAAACATTTATTTCTGTTTTAAGGATGGCGGCTTCTTTGAAGGACATTCTTGAAAGCTGGTGATAAATTTAACATGTGACGCCAGGCCAATAAGGAAAAACGATAAACATGGAATTTTACCTGAGTTCTACAAGACTGCTGTTATTAAAAGACTTGAAAAAAACTCCAAAAAGAGACGTTAAAAGGCCGGTTTACTTTAAGGAAGCCGGTATTCCTTTCACACCGGCAAGAAGTCTTAAAAGGTTTCTTCAAAGAATGGTGTAACAGGTTTCCTTTGAATGACGCCAGCTACTGAGAGCTTTAAAATGGTTTCCTCACTTAGAATTCGTAAGGTTTTCATCGAAGGAGTCTTTAAAAGGTTTCCGAAGCAGATGTTTACAAATGGTGGTTTTCTAATGAAAGTTTCAGACTGAAGGATTCTAAAAGACACTTCTACAGTGCAGAGTGTTATGAAAACTAGTCTTGCAAATGGTTTCCCGTACCATTTTGCAAGTGTTAACTAGTGGTTCCCAAAACTCAGTTTATCACTGGAAAGGAAAGAATGGCTTGCATTTACTTTACGGTGCGATGCTGTAGACTGGGGCAGGTCTTGTGTACCAAGCCGAAAAAAAATTCAGTTCAATAAAAGACAAGAGCAAATTCCCTAATTTTTTAATGGCCTGATCGAGGGAGAGGAAATTTAGTGAATAGCAAGCAAAAAGATGAAAAAACAAAACAATACAAAAAAGAAAAGAAAAGAGAACCGACAGTGCTCATTCTATTTCTTTTTTCGATCGCTTCCATTTCGCTCGTTTAATTCCAGACTGTATCTTCACGAGACTTGTCATACTTCGCTTCTCTCCGCACTGTTTCATGCTCTGTTCTTAGTCCTGACACTATGCACGTTTTCTACTATATGTTATGCACGTATAGAAGTCTAGAGGTCTTTCAAAAGTATTTGTCACATTTAATTTTTGCAAAATCGTTTGAACAGTATTCCAGAGTCCGTAGAGTGCTAAATCGACAAAAAGAAAAAGAAAAAGAAAACGTGATCGGAAAATTACCGGAAACTTTTGTACTACTCCATGTTATCTTTCTACAATTTTTTTTTTACATAGGATGATATTCTCTCGCCGGCTCAACTGAAGCGACACAGCTGATTAAAAGGATCGCCCGAGGCAACAGGTATGGAACGCACGAGCCAATATCATGACAACATATCCACGAGAAGCACGTGCGACAAAGCTAAATGCATGTACGGAAGTTGGACATCATCCAGTTCTGGTCCATTAGCAGAGAAACCACACACAACCCAGGCTGGAGAGCGATACGAGAATTATTAAACTACTTCCTACTGCGAGTCTCCAGCCATGGATCAACTGTGGCAAATTAAGAGAATAGCCATTCGTTAACTGAGCGCTCCCCAACGCAGAATTTGCGAGAAATTAAAAACATCTGTACTGAAAACATTAAAGGAACTAAGTGAACGATCTGAGATAAAATTTCAACATTCAACCCACGAAGTAGTCAACGAAATGTGTAGAGACCACTCAAGACCCCGTCCACACAACGCCACAGGAATTTAAAAACGTAACTTCAGTCGAACCTCGCTTTTTGGAAGTGGATTTATTCGAAGTCCCCGCTCTTTCGAACGAATTCCCTTTGATTTACCCTCATGTTTTCAGTCATTTACTACCAGCTACTTTCGAACTCGGTTATTTCGAATTCCCCGCTATTTCGAACTCATCGTTCTTTCCCTACAAAAAAATTACGAACTTATCAACAACAGAGTACAAGAAGAAACTCCCAAGCGACCGACCAAGGGTGAGGTCCGTCAAGCAATCGAGACTCTCTCACGCCGCAGTTTGTTTGCTGTTGAGGGAGCCGAGATCCGACGGCAAACAAGCCAGTTGTCATTCACGATCGACAAAAGTATCAGAAAAGAACCAAAAACAACAAAACATTCAAAGATTTTTTCAATACAGCAGCGTCTGCAGATTTATCCGACATATAATTACTGTATTTTTATTTCATCAGTGTCTTTCTTCATACAGTACTGTATTTTATTGCGGATTTTACGCTTCTACGGTTATTCCGAAAGCCCACTATTTCGAACTTTTTTCCATTTCCCTTCGGACTTCGAAATAGCGGGGTTCAACTGTATATCACCGGTCATTTTGTATTTTAGCTTATCGTGACGCTATCGTTTTCGTAAAGCTAAGAGATTGAGTAGTGTGGACACAGTAGGCCTGGCCATAGAAATAAAGCTGCGTTTTTAAATTCCTTTGGTGTCAGTAGTGTGGACGCTTCGTAAGTCGCGAATATTTGCGGTGTCGTAAGCAGGTCTTGTCAAAAAGAGTTCGCTGCTCTTCGGGTGAGAACCCGAGGGAATTCACCGCCCTTACTAAAGCGGTTTTCTCCTGCCGTAGCGAAAAGATCTTACAATATCCATTAAAGAACAAGAATCTGGCCTCAGTCGCAACAATGGCTGATTTGTTCAGTGAAAAAACAAGCGAGAGTAAACAGAAGTTGTTTTGACAAGAATTTCCGCTTGACTTTCTGCCCGTTCGAGTCTGTTGCTTGCATGAACAGGTGAAATTAAAAATCTGAGTTCGCCAAACAAAACGAGCGCCTCTCGTCACGAGTTTCTTCTGTCCATCCACCACGCGCTGAAACACACTTGTTTTCCCAAGGATCATTTTTTCTCAGCTCTCTGCATCGCTTTTTTTTTTTAACTCCAAGATATTTGTTCATATTGAACCATTTTGTCAGCCAGGAATGCACCATTATGTGTTCAAGAAGAAACTTTGGGGGTGCTGACACCAAATAAATGTTTAAAAACGTTTTTTAATTGTTATCATATTTGAAATGTTTGTGCCTGTAACATCTGAGTGACACGGCCGAGGAGACCAAGTTATCTTAAAACGATCACACATGAGAACGTTAAACAAACAATAATTGACAATGGAAACGGGTATTGACAGGTTGGAGAACTGGTCAGATGACACGAATAATCTGAATTAACACCTGAAAACTAGTAGGAGTCGAGCAATTTTCACTTTGAAATCTGAATTCTCCTTACTGACTGCCACACTGTTCTTTACATGTCACTTATGAGAATTTGCCGATTCATCAAGACCATTTCTTTTAGTTGACTGGTGATCGCTCTTTTTGTTATCGCCCATCTGCTTGAAAATATTTTGATCTTGTAAAGAGAAACTATGTCGATCGTAATCAGTGTTCTTTAACGATAGATGTACCGCGCAGAGACCAAACGTTATAGACAATTAAGCCTCACTTGCCTGTCACGTCTCGAAAATTTCGCATTTTCAGTCAAGATTCGTTCGACGAAGAAAACAGACTGCCTTGGATTGTTATTTTCGACAACACCCACAGCACCACCTCCTCCCCCCTAAAAAGGGAACATACTGAGCCCACCAAATTTGTGTCAGCGAAGTTGCCAAGTAACTCAACGTCAAGCCAAACCCGTGCTGGGGTAGAAATTTTCGCAATGGGAACTGGCACAAGCAAAAAAGATAAAAATACTTCAGGATATGATACATCGCAGCAGAGGCGAAAAAACAAACTGAAAGAACTGGTGAAAATCTTAACTTAAGACGTTATCGTGATGCTAAGAGTAAGAATGAGACATAACTGTTAACAAGTCATGCCTACAGACATGACATGAAAAAAAAAAACATACAGGGGCATGAAAAAAGTGAAATAATCACCTTTGTGCTTTTAGCTGACTTTAATCCAGTGCCCTGACTCAAGGTTCTCAATAAAGGCTCCTCAGCGGGCTTCTTGT
Source organism: Platygyra sinensis (assembly GCA_019787425.1). Lineage (NCBI taxonomy): Eukaryota > Metazoa > Cnidaria > Anthozoa > Scleractinia > Merulinidae > Platygyra > Platygyra sinensis. Next base: position 46,068 of record JAHPZR010025271.1, read on the forward strand.
CAGGATGTTCTAGGTACTCCTTGGTTCTGAATGAAAGCCTTATTTCCTCTAAACAGTGCATTAGTTCGTATGTCTGTGAGCTGGAAAAGATGACCTGGGAAAGGAAGGCAGAGAAACGATGAGCACCTTACAAAACTCTCCTTACTTTCTTTAAATAACCTTGGAAGAGTTTGGCTTTCGACCAAAAGTCACAGATGCTCCTCTGGTTCGTCATAATGGAAGGAGGATAATGAGGGCCATTGCGGTGCTCCTCCCTCAAATAGGCTGTCACGCAACGCTTCTTTTAAGTAAATCACTGCGTCACGACTCACGCAACACGTGGAAATGGGAGATTTTTCAGTCTAACTAATTGTGATCACATCGGCTTGTTCGTCTACTTTTTTTGTATACTCTTGCGAATCCTATTTGAACTTTTTTTCTGTGCCAATAGGGAAATGGGTAGTTAAACCAATGTTTACAAAAGTCCTATTTCCTTGAGCATAGGAACAAGCATCCTTACCTCTTTATGTTCCAACAGAGGTAAAGTGTCTGTTAAAAGCGTCAACCACAATCTGAAAATTACAGCAAACTATGCGTTAGAGTGATTGTCTTGCCTATATTCACAGGGGTGCGGAGGGGTGGCTAATTGCGCAGGTTTCGAGCACTTTCAACGAGGTGAGAGGACGTAGCGTTGTAGCATAAAAGCAACGCAGAATAATGATCACGAATAAATACACTGCTCAGAAGGTGTGACATTTCCATAAGCCGAAAACCGATGGGGGTAGACCCCGGGGGCTAGACTGAAGCGTGCTAGATACTATACCACAACTAGTTGCCCAAACAAATCGCGTATCTTTACTTAGGTCTGCCAAGTTTTGAAATTCTGCCTTAATGAGAAAAAAAGATATCTTCACCAGTGAGAACCAAGAAACTATTTTTTGTTGTACTCTAAATCATGCGAACGCCTTTAATGTGCGAGGTCTAATGCATAACAGAACATATATGACTAAACTGGATTAACATAAAAGAAGCTGGGTCATGGTCTTATAGCCACGTACAAAATCACCTTTAAACTGAAGGAAACCTGAAAATAGTAGGTTACTAAAATAGCAAAAAAAACAAACAGATAATAATAAACCACAAAAGACCAAAAGGGATTACAAACGACGAAATGCAAAATTTTATTTTGAATTTTAGAAGACGCACAAACCGTGACGACAAATCCGCTACATACTGGAATCGCATTTTAGATTTGGCAAATAGAATCCGAGAAAGAAAAGCAAATCTGCATGATTGTGTGAATCTAGATTACGATTCACTTACTGAATACGACTTCTACACAAGATCCAGGGTTCCTCGCAAACGTCATGAAAAGGTTACCAAAAATTTAGGCAATGGACTGGTATCCAAATTATCCCATCTGTCCAAAATTATCTTTTTTCTCGCCTTTTTTTGCCTCGTTTTGAGCATATCAGCAATATCTCAGGACGTCAGCCTGACTATAAACTCCAGTTGAACGGAGTAAAGAGTATAATGTACAATGCTTGAGAAGGAAATATATTTTTGAATTTAAACGAATGAAGACGGAACAAATATCAACATAACGTTCTCGTTTAAATTGACCGAAAATGACAGAGAGCAAGTGTTTTTCTCACTCAATTTCGACTCTTAACCAATTTTACTGCTTCAGCCCATTATCTGGAATTTCATTAGATTCCAAGACCATTTTGTATCACTAGAACCGTCTAAATAACCTGATCGATGTCTTTCAATGCACCGCTCGACAAGACCTTGGGGCATTTGTTGGAGAAAACGACACGAAACACTTCAGCGGGCTCTAGCAATTAATCAATAATTGCTTCCTGAAAAACAACAAAACCACCACCATTTCACGCCCAATATTTTTAATGCACCGCGTGCCTGCCGTTAGCTTTGTTTTCCTTCGCCGCAAGAGACTATATCGACACAAACTTTAAACTATAACCTGTGCAGTACACAAAAGCTCAGTCAAGGATTTCATACGCCTGTCTCACGGTACTCTAAAGTACACAGCAACTTCACCCGAGGCAATGCCAAGTTACCTCGGGTCTCACTGGTTTGAAAATTAAACCTCCGCTTCTGAACGACCGCAGAAAGTCGTTTGCGTGCTCGATAGAAAGCCAGCGCCGCCTAAAAACCGCCTCAAGGAATAACACACTTAAGATTTCATTTAAATGCAGATGGTTATTTTTAATGGTCGCTAAGAAGGCGGGATAGCTCGGGTCATGGGCGGTCAGTGAGTATGCTAAACCATTGTCTTTCTCCCTCTGCTTTGTCGGAAAGAAAAACACACTTACAGTGGGAGTAGAAAGCAAATCAAGGAAAAAAGCACTTTATCCCATGAAAGCAATTTAGTTAACAAGGCGAGGCGTGTTTTCGTGACACGGCGGCAGTTCTCAAAGGTAAATTAGCGGAATATAAGAGGAGATGTCGTGATCCGAGCGCCAAATATTAATGACTGCGGCATAAAGGACTATTACGCTGCATTTTTGAATCTCCGTGAACCGGCGGTGGGAGCGACTTCCTTGTGGAAAAGTATTTCCACGGCACTTATAACTGAATTAATATCAATTACTTTTTGATGATCGCGGAACACACTCGAATCCTCAACTCTTAACTTGGAGCAGTTTCCTGTAGCATGCCAAAATCCACAAAAAGGAAGAAACAAAACGCGTCGTGTAAAGGTCCATTGACGCACGCGATAGAACTTATTGTATGTGCTGATGTGGTGAAGGTCCTTGCCTTGCTCCAAGGGTTTTTCTCCGAGTTTTCCATTTTTCCTCCTTCTTGAAAAAGTAACATCTCCAAATTCCAATTCGATCAGGATAGACCCACACGAAAACCAGCCAGGGCTAATGCGGCTTCCTTTTTAAATATTGCAATTTATTTTTTATTTAATTCCAGCTGTAAATTAAAGAAATGGGGCAAGCATCTATGACTGACCTGGTTTTTCTTTTTTAGCTTCTTACTTGTTGTATTTATCCTAAATTTCGTAAAGTTTCCTCTTTATACAAACCAAGAAAAGTTAACAATATCTCTTTTTGTTCTAAATTCAGTTTTTATTGTCATTCAATGATATAGAGACAGGATGCATTTGTCCTGTTTCCATAGAATGTTAGATACATAAGTGAAAGTTTCCGAGAGCATAAGAAATGATTAAAATCAGGAGCCCTAAATCGGATGTTTGGAGGGCGAACTCTTCAAATCATCAGAAGTGCTTACTGGGGCTTGCCGTGGTCTAAAGGAACAAGCGACCGTCAGTTCGCAATCCAATTTTTAAGGCCGGAGTAACTCGGTCAATACCAGCCTCTAGAATATGAAATGTAAATCACAATTTTCCCGACTTCAGGCCCAAAACTACAGAAATGTTAAGCACATCGAGCAACGTAAAAAGCAAACTGGAATTTAAGGCTCGCAATTCAAATGTTTTGGCTGTTGGAAGGAATACGGTAAAGGTAAAGTCTGCATGCAGGCCAATTGTGGCCCACCAGGCCAGAACTTATCCCGGTTTCTGTAGCATGAAGTGACTAGGAGTATTCTACTCCCCACTGGATGGGATGCTAGTCCATCGCAGGGTTACTCCCAGCATTAAATTCACCGATACCCATTTATAGAACTGGGCGGAGAGAGGCACTGTGAGAGTAAAGTGTCTTGACTAAGAACACAACACAATGTCTCCGGCCAGGACTCGAACCCGGACCGCTGGCTCTGAGTCGAGCGCACTAACCATGAGACCACCGAGCCTCCCACTAAAAAGAATAAAGTGATATCATATTTTGTCCAAGGAAGTATTTTAGACGATATAAAAAGAATCTTTACATGCAAGATAATCAACAAATAATACAGACTAATCTTCGCTAACGTTCGCCGAGACACGCCGGACGACGCCCTTCAACAGAAACTCATGCACTTATCATGATTCTACTGTTTCTTTTAAGACAGCCTTGACCTTGATTTGTAACTTCTTATAAAAGACACCTCCACGACAAACGTGACAATTTCCTTGCTTCAGTTGCTTCACAGCGAAATAAAACCTACCGTAAGCGAACAGGTAACGAAATCAAACCGCATTATTAAACAATCTAAGGCTCTCCGTACGCTTACGGGGAGTTTGATGGAGCAAAACACTTCCACTGCATGGACCAACGCTGTTTGAAAGCCGATTCACCGTAATCCGATCCAGAATTAACAGTCAAAATCTGAACAGTGTTTTCAATAAAAGCCAGCGTTTTTCACTGCTATTGCTTTGTGCTGTTTGACTTAAAACAAAGTGAAAACTTAAGAACAAAGAAAATAAACAACTCGGAGAACCTCACTGAAAGAAATACAAAATTCAAATTGACGCTAAGCTAAGATTAACTTCATCTTGTGCTTCAAGCGACCAAACTGGGCTGAATAGCCTTCAATTGAGTGGGTATGATTTGACACTAAGATCGCCAGGGATTACTCTCCAGACCTAATCTAACATGTGGGTGTTTTAAGGCAGGGAATAATTCGATCACATTATAATACCTTAGGTGCAATTTTATATGATGTTTACTGTCGACTTGGCAGAGCTTTTCTCTAAGTACACTCAGACCCCTTGGTATCGATCAAAGTCTGACTATACATGTATCGTAATTTCTCGGCTATCTTGACCGTTTGTTTACATTTAGTCTTTCAAGTTCTTAAGCAAGACAAAAGTAAACATAACATACTCGCACGGACTACACGAGGGGAGGTTAAATTTCTGGAATTTTAAATCGATCTGTGCCCACTGAGACAAGACAAAGCTGATGTCGTGATATAGCTAACTTACTCCAAAATACCCTACAGGTTGTTTTTTTTTTAATATAAGCGAAATAGAACGAAAACGTTCACGAATGATTTTCATGAGGGTTTGTGTGTTTCGCAACGAATTGGCATTTTTTGCATACCTGGAAAGTACAGCAAATCTCTTCTACTAAACCTAAGACCTCTACTCACTTGTAGTGCGCTATGTCTTCGAGTCGATGAAAAATAGAAATCTGAAATGTAAGAATTCCACTATTTTTTAAAAAAAAAAAATCAATGTTTTTTTTTTTTTATATCCAAGGGGAATATCGAGAGCAGAAAGCACATCAAGGTGGTCTATAAATGTCACACTTAGGGCGAAAACGGCAAGATAATATGAAAGATGACGAGTCATGTCTTACTCCAGACTAAACATGAGACAAGATAAAAGTTAATACCGTATCGTATTCTCAGGAGAGTGAAGCAGGGAGTAAAATCAATGTATCAAATCAGCCAATAACACTATTTTTATCCCTTCTATAAAAAATTGGAAATGCTGTTCTTTCAAGGCATTTCCGTATACACCAAATAGCATAGGAGTGTCTCCACTATACCACTGAAATGATGAAGGGCGGAGGTCGAGTTAGTAAACGGATTACTCCTATGGCTAAAATTAGAACAATCTATTGTTTCGGTCGCCCTGTTCCAATTTTAATACTCGTAAATTAGATTTCGCCGGTCCCCTGCCGGGCGGCAGAGTTCTCGAAGACTCACATAGAAGTATGTAGTGGATTTATGATTCCATGTGGAATGTTTACACTGACATCTTACAAGCAACCACAACAAATGGTTGAAAACTGCGCGAGTCGAATATGAGAGAAATTCAGCCCACACAGCCATGTTCTTATCTTCATTACATAAAAAATAGTTGGGCACGAGCAGAAACAAACTGTCAATACTAGATTTGTATAAGCTTGTTATAAGCTTAAAATGTTTTCGGCGAGTAAAAAAAACGTTACTGAATTTCAAAGAGCTTAAGCCTTGACTTTCACATGTACAAGTGTTTCGTAATGTTCTGATCCTACAGCAGACTCCAATAGCACTGGTTCCTTTAAAGAGACATTCCAATGTGTTTTTTTTTTTTCGTTCAAGACGGAACAAGATGTAGTTACAGCAAACACTTCACTTGTCATAAGACTACTGTTCAAAATATTTTATTGAATAACTATTCAGTGAGAGGGCTTCGCGTGGTTTTAGAACAAAGTTGAAAGGCTACAAGTCGGATTTTCTGTAAGTAGCAGCCGCGTCTAATTCGCGCCAAACTGGCGCGTGCAAATGCTGATGGCTAAAATGGATGGCTGGGTGGTTAAAAATACTCTTAATTTTTTTTTCGTGTATAAGTAATAAACAGGATTGCCAAAGAAAATCGGATTGGAATTTGGATTTCCTAAATCCAAAATGAAAGTTATTTTGTCCAAACAGAGCCATTTAGATTATGAATTAAAGGAAGTTGAAGCGCAGTCAAGCACATATAGCTTCGAATCAGTATGTTTACACCAGACAGAGTTGTCAAAGAAATCGGAAAAACAGTTTCCTCTGCACACAAACAGTACCAACCACTGAACACTGGTGTAACTCATTACAAGAGTAATAAGCCCAGGTGACGCAAGAGCTGTAACAAAACGCCCCTCCCCTTAAAGCCCTACTACACCTCTCCGTAGTTTTCAACGCTAAATGATTTGCAAAAATAAACTTAGAGTGTGAAACAATTAAAAGTTGCAAGCCCATAAACTAAATAGCATAAAAGGCAGAGGGAGAGTAGAAGAAAGCAACGCCACACCGCGTAAACAAACACACGAAACAATTTATTTTACTTATCTCCTACTTAGACATTGACAAATTGCGATTCTATAAGCCTTTAGGAAAAGCGGCTGCTGTCGCCAGGCCATACATGGGTGGCATAAGCCTTAAAAACCACGCACCGCATACCTGCGCTAAGCCAGAACTCTACCTGAAAGCAAACGGATCTATTTTGACTGAATAAAAAGACGAAACGAGTAGAGTATAAAGCTATTTTTACGATAACTGCAGAAATCCTCCCGCGCTCATTGGCTAATTTTTATTGTCAATAAGCGGACAGACACATGAAATTAATTTGTTGATTTGAGAAAGGTTATCTTGCAAAAGCGTAAAAGTAAACGAGACAATGTCGAAAGTTATTATGGGTAACGATGACTTGCACTTCACTGATTGAAGCCTAAGGTATTTCGCGTTAGAGAAGAAAGCACCACAAACACTTCTAGTTAAACACCGTGAACCTCAACCAAGTACCGCCAAACCATCACGTGCGCTTTTGTGCTGTGTTGGGACAACCTTTGTCGAAATAACTGTAAGTGGAATGGTACTAGCGGCGACCATTAGAAAATAGAGTCACCTTTTTATCTTCCATCAAACACCGGTTGAGGGAATCATTGTTTCGGTTATATGAAGTACTCTAACACCGCTGGGAGGAGCGCCAAACAAAAGAAACAGTTAGGAAGCGATTAGCCCGGCTTTCATTACCTTTGTGGAGCAAGTTTTGAAGTCAACAAAGAAATCAGTAAATGTCCAGCCTCCTGGAGCTTGCCCTCCTCGTACATCTTATGAAACTCCCGGTACTTTCCTGTAGCAACAAAAGTTTAAAGAAATAAATAAATAATGTTTACCTGATGAGTAAACAACAACCAAAAAAGGCACTGAACGCATTTCCAGGCCAGTGAAGGACAGGACATTTGTCGTTACGTGGAAGCACTTTGTATAGTTTTCAGTCTTCCTTACCAAGAAACGTGAGGCGATCACTGAGAAGCATTGCGGATCCAAGATTGTCAATCAAATCAAGGTTTGAGAAGCCGCCGCTTTTGCAATATTCTGATAAAAACCTGTCGAGTTACAAAAAGTACATTTTAGGAAACAATTACGTTTATGTGGAAGGAACTCTCGTACTATCTTTGACTGTTTCTAAACTATTTTCTGTCTCGTTATTTAAGGATCCGGTTTAAAATGTTCAATAACACCTGAATTTCAGGACTTTGGATGTGGAACTCCGGAGGTATTATGGTCACAGCCCTGGACTCCTTATTGAGAGGTCTGGGTGCGAGCACTTAAAGGGGTCGCTGTGTTGTGTTCTTGGGCAAGACATTTAACTTTAACAGTCCCTCTCTCCATTCAGGTGTGGACATGAGTACCGGTGAAATAGTCAGGAAAACCCAGCAAAACGCTGGGGAGGGAGAGGGGGAACTAGGGGAATAAGAATCCGGGGAGGGGAGTCCTACATAAGAAGGACGGGGATACTCGTCGTATTTTTTAGGGTGTCGGGCCGAAAAAATTACGCCAGGAGGTAACGTCTTGTTTTAGAATTCAATTGGTACCTCTTAGGGGTGAAAAGCCACGCCCACAAAACAGGATCTTTGTAGCTCTTTAAGGTTCTGTTCAAAATTTCCGACGAAAACCCCTGTGATTTTTATAAGGAAATACTCCCCCGGATAGTAATACTCCCAAACACCTCATACTACAGACACTGGAGCTAACTGCTGACCTGATACCCTACCCGCCCTTGCACGACGGAATGTTATGGGTGAATATTTTGCATATGCCAATGTTTGACTGTAATCAGTTCAGCCGGGCTTCTATTTTCACGAGACGCCTTGGCAAAAAAAAAAACGATAATTCAGCCTGATACTGAAGTCGCCGATCCGTAGCAAAAGGTACCGTTTGGTATTAACCGTGATTAAATCCAGTCCGGTCACATCAGGTCGGTGGCTCGATATCACAGGATAGATTTGTAAAGCAGACAGGGCGTCTGGCTGGCTAATTAAGATTTTGGCTTTGGTAAAGAGAATAATCGAATACGCGAGGTCCCTTTTCAATAACGTAAGGAAGTTTTCTTTGATTTTATTTAAAACCAAACGGTACATTTCGGTACAATTAGTTCAATCTACCGGCCATTCTCGATGTTAAACCTCTAACCAACTTCAAGGATCATTTTGAATACACACCTTTCAGAGATAAAGGAAGCAAATGTAGAGTCCTACGAAGTCAATAATTAACAATTAGAATTCATATCATTTATGTGTATAGAGCGGTTTTCAATTGAATGTCGTAAAACCAAAGCCAAACCAAATACTTATCAATTACACTACTCAGTCAATCTCAAACTGTTGTAAACCCAAAACCAGAACCAAAGTAATTACCTGAATACTTTCCACACTCAATTGAAAACCGCACTATCTGAAGTACCTGATTGAATCATGCTTTAGCGTGCATCGCTGTGTTATGATGCAGATGGGACTAACTTGCAAAACCACTGTGTAATGTTCTTTTTGTTATCTAGACAAACTGACTGTTTGCACATAAAACCGTCAAAAGCAAGAAATCGCGCCATCAATACCCTCACTAGTGAGCATATGGAAAATACGACACTAAGGTCGCATTTGGTTTCGCATGAATTTTGCGAGTGGCGTATCTACCAGTTAATGCTCGTGTCTTTATAATAACTACTGGTATGACATTGACATACATTACGTAGACAGAATACAAAGCAAAAGAAATGCAAGAATCATGAAACCGACCACCAATCAGCAATTAACGTCTTAGCTCGGTGCGGAGTGTTCTCCCTCATAAGGGAATACAAGCTACTTTATCATTAAGAATCCAGTCTTAAAAGAGCGCGCAGTTCATTACTTTCATAAAATGCTCGCAATTTTACATGCTAGTTGGATTGGATTGAAAAGCTTGGGAATCTAATCAACGCTCAGGACTTTGCTAAGCAAGACAGCAGGCCACACATCAATGGAGCCTGACGTCAATTTGTTTAAGTGTGGACGGTCGGCGAAAACACAGCAAAAAGCGTGTGTTTCCAAAGGAAAACGTTTTAGTGCGGAGACTCATCGTCTCAGAGCGATTACTTAAGTTCGTTGTCTTTAGCAATAAATGAAATGTGGATGCAAGACCTTACCTTTGATCTGAGGCACCAAGCCAAGGCAGCACCCAGTCTACCGTTCCTCATCGCCTTCATACTCATAGTTTTACAAATAGATTGAGCTGGAAAGATATAAACAAATACCAAAGACGTTATTCCAACATTTCGCCACTTGTGACGTATATATGAAATAATTCATATTTGAACTGCGGTAGTAGATGAAAGTGAAGAGTGATCATCGCAGTAAATTTTCCAATCTAAGCGACTGGAAAGAAGAAGCCTGAAAAAATCAGGGCTTCAACGGGATTCGAACCCGTGAACTCCGCGATATCGGTGCGATGCTCTTTCGTCTACAACCGCAGTACAAATATGAATTATTTCATATAAACGTCACATCATTTCACTGCACGGGAAGATATGAACTCAATAAATTGCCGGACCTCGCTCCCAATGTGTGGCCTCATAGCTCAGTTGGTAGAGCATCGCACCGGTATCGCGGAGGTCACGGGTTCGAATCCCGTTGAAGCCCTGAGTTTTTCAGGCTTCTTCTTTCCAATCGCTTAGATTGGAAAATTTGCTGCGATGATCACTCTTCACTTTCATTTCGCCACTTGGTTAATTTCCCCTCTTTTTGCACGCGTTGCGGCCCTATGACGGTACGGTGGGCGGAAACTGCTGTTAGGTGTCAGCGAAGCCACTTTCACCGACACTGAGGTGAATAACTGTTTTAGTATATACCACACAAGCTGAATAACTAGTGGCCCAAAGAGTAACCTTATTTGTGACAATATACCGACAAAAGCCGTGTTGTTTTTGTTTGGCTGCTCGGAGGTGAATAGTACTTGGCTAATCACCTCCGAGCTAGCCAATCAGCGTGCGCGAAAAGACTATTCACTTGTGTGGTATATAATAAAACAAAATATTTAGGGCGCGACCTCCTGTGCGAAATATTTGAAAATAATCGCCTCCCTCGAATAATCGCTCCCGGCTACTATTTTTAACATTTAAAACTAGAGTCATTCTCTTTAACACCCTGAAGAAGGAAGGCCGGGCCTTCCCAAATACTGGAAAATATATTCCCATACTGTGTAATCAGCCTTGCTAAATTTTCGTCTGTTTTACAGTATGTCTGTTCTAAGTGCTGTTTTTCAAGACAACTCTTGTTTGTTTCTAGTACATTACATGAATTGGAAAAAGAGTATCCAGTTTATTACGGTGATGTTGGTCAGCTCTCTACCGGGTGTCCAGAAGTGGTTTTTTTTTTTAATTGGCATATAAACTATCCATACCACTATTGTTAACAGAATCAAGACAACGTTGAAAATAGATCGAAATCGATCGAAAAAAAGCAACACGACTACGTAAGTATTTGGGGTCTGAAAAGGAATTTTTAGCCGCAGGTAAACAAACATCTTTAGGTTCAACAAATCTTGACAACAAAAATGAAAGCGTTCTCCCGAACTCCCCAAGGAGACCAAATAAGAATTTTTAACGGTCATTTGACACTGAAGTAAGCATCTTTTCCCAGTATAGGAGATGAAAAAAACCTGCAATATTCAATAGGTATCGGCATTTTGTATCAGAGCCTCTTGTCCGTGAGAATGAGGAGCTTAATTAAGCAACACTGACAGCGACGCCGAGGACGACGCCTTGTCAAAAATGAATTTATATTTTACAAGCGAAATTCGCGATTGCCTGGATCTGTTCAGTACACCAATGACAGTATTGAATTCCAAATGAAAATACGAAAAAAATAAGCCGTTATCGTTAGCGTTCCTCATAGTACGCAGAACTTGGTCATTCAAGTTGTTGTTTAGTTGCTGCAGAGGACGGCAAAGAATTGTGCAAGGAAATGTTTTGGTCATAAAATGTTGTTTGTTGACGTTCTCATTGTTGTATTCGTCGTCGTCGTGGTGTGCGTAAGCTCCCTAATGAAGCAACAAACTGGCAACAATACCGGTCAGTGTTCTCTCGTTCTCGACTCGTGTTTTTTTTCCCTCAACACGCACTTCAACACTCAACTGTTTTTCTTTTTGCAAAATCACGTTAGTAAACAGATATTTTGCAAATATCTTCCTACTTTTCATTATCCTCGATGATGTTATTTCTCGACATGATTCTATCATGGATGTTTTTGTCCGCATCAGAAAATCATAATTGTTTTAATTGGAAATAAGTTCATTGGAATGTTCTTTGTCCTTAATGCATTACCTTAATTGGAAGTGAAGTATCTAGTTTATTGCACTGTTGTTTTTCAACCCTTGTTTGTTTCTGGTGCATTACCTTAATTGGAAATAAAGTATCTAGTTCATTATAATGTTGTTTTTCAGCTCTCGTTTGTTTCTAGCGAATTACCTTAATTGGAAATAAAGTATCCTGTTACCCGCCTAATATAATTACTCCAACCGCCGCCCTGTTTATTTTTAGAGTTGTTTTTAAACTCTCTGTGGTCTCTGGTACATCACCTTGGAAATACAGTAACTTTGTGTTGATTTATGCTGGCTCCTGATTGGACCGTTAATACCAGCCCTGAAACTATATAAGCGGTGGAGGACTCAAACAGTTACCGGAAAACTGCTAACAAGCTGACAAGCTAACAGCTATGAATACTTACAAAGTACGCGACATGAACGAAACTGGCAATGAAGCAGTTTCTCTCGTTACTGAGAAGAGAGACAGACCGAGAGGTCGGTTATACGGCCAATCTAACTCAGATCTGACACTAGACTACCGGATGAGACAATTGATTTCCGAAGAAGTGATAAACGCCATGGCTAACTTAACCTATGAAAAGAAGTATGCGCTCTACCTGGACATTTTCAAACCTCTTGATTTCTACGAGCTGTTGTTCGAGAGACGCTTCAAGAAAACCGAAAACTGCCAACAAGAAACAGAAATCCTTTAATAAACAGTACAGCGCGCTATTCACCTGAAGACATTTCAGAGCACGCTGGCAGTAAGAAACGTTATTGTGGACAATACTCAATTTTCACTTTTCAATTTACAATATAAAAGATTTAATGACAAAAGGACGAAACCGCTCTTCGCTGTCTTTCAGTACCAAACAAATCCGATGCTAGTGAGATAATTCAATTACACCCTCCTTTTCATGAAATTCTAAGTGTATGTAAGTAAACTAAACAATAATTCATTTGTTTTAACCGAATACATTACTACAATCAATCGCGAACGCATAGTTGAAAATTTGGTAAGCTCATACCTATAAACTACTCATAATGAGCCTATGCTCCTCAACAACTTTATAAACACTTTTAATTAGAAATTCGTTTCCCTACTGCGAGTAAGTAGCACTTAGAGTAAATAAGAAATATATAGTGTGGATGTAGTCATAACACAGTCATTTGTGATACGTGTAATTTGTTGCTGTGTTTCTTTAAGGTTACTCCAAACCTTCGCGGGTGTCCTCCAGAAAAAAAAATTTGTACGCGCGCTGTTGTTAATGTAACCCCCACAAACTATTTAAGCAATAGAGCACTTTTTCCGTTTTTACATAGCCTCATCTAAACACAAGGAGGGTTGAGAGAATTCAAGACAGTTATGCAAACCCCAGACGCAGTCAAGGGTTTGCATAACTATCTCGAATTCTCTCAACCCTCCTTGTGTTTAGATGAGGCTATGTAAACACGGAAAAAGTACTCTATTGCTTTTGTGAAATAATTTTTAAAATACGCGCGAATCTAAAACGTCACAACCGTGTTACTCTCATCTAAGTACGGGTTATTGACCAAGTGTGAGGTCAAGATGGCTGGATATTGGCCAAGTTCTTTTTTTGCGTGTTTATGGACCGAGACGAAGTCGAGGTCCATAAACTCGCAAAAAAAAGAACGAGGCCAATATCCAGCCATCTTGACCGAACAAACTTGGTCAATAAAGGATTTATTATATGGCTTTTGGTGAAATTTTGCTTTCGGGATGCAGCGGGTAGTCCCGAGCGGGCAAGATGGCTCCATCTTGCCCGTTCGGGTAGCCAATCACAGCGCGCGATTTGGTTCATCTTGCCCGCTCACGGAGCTAGCCATATAATAAACACACTTATCGACCAATGAGAGCGCGCGTAGTGGCTCAGTTATTTTGTAAATATCAGTAGAAAGGTTATAAAATGTAGAATTCGATAAAATTCTGTTCCGTTTTGACTTCTGCTTTCCAAAGGCGGCAGAAGCCGTCAACGTCAAAATGACCAGCTGACGTTCCAGCGAATTAATAGGGTATGTAGATTTGATGATTTTCCGTGAAAATTGGTCAGAACATTCGCTGATAGATAAGGAACAAAAGGGTGTCAGCATTTTATTGGTTATCTTTTTATAGATTGTCGAAAAATTCGTGTAATGTGTTGCGTTAGAGGCCGCCACGAGAAAAGTATTTAAATAAAAGAATTCGCCGACACCCTTTTGTTCCTTATCTATCAGCGAATGTTCGGACCAAATCTCACGGAAAATCATCAAACCTACATACCCTATTAATAGGCTAGTTTCGAATTGTGCAGAAACAAAAGAACAGAGTCGAGGTCCAGGGGAATAATTAGCATTTTGTATTGTTCATAATTTTCTATCGAGCTATTTACGTCAACTAATTAGTACTTTAATACTGAAATTTTCGCCGTTTGTTGACTTACTGCGTCATCTAATTAAAATTTGCACTTTAATACTGTAATCTTCACCGACTGTTTGTTTCAACAATTTTTGTCACGTTTCTATTGTGCTAATTGCACCATCTAATTAGTAACTAAACACTGAACTGTTCACATCATTATCTCCGCCGGACAGGTTTTTTACAACGTTTGTCCAGCTTTTAGTGTGTAAGTTGCGTCATTAATTTGCACTTACTGTAATCTCCACCGACTGTTTATTCAACACTATTTGCCTCATCTTATTTGTACTTCATTACTACAATTTCCACCGACAGTTTTCCGAGAAGCGAACGCTTCTGTTGTGCCCGATGTGTCATCTAATTTGTACTTCATTACCGTAATTTCCGCCGACTGTTCGTGTTTGCCAAGTTTCGTTTGTGAAAAAGATGTTCTTCATTACTGTAATCTCCTCCGACAGTTTAATCGTCAAGTTTCTACTTTACAAATTGCATCATCTAATTTGTACTTTTTAATACGGTGATCTCCAGCGACTTTTCATTTAACATTGTTTGACAAGTTTCTGTCGTGCGAAATGTGTCCATAACTCTTACTTCATGACTGTAATCTCCATCGACGGCTTATTGCATATTGCGTCATCTAATTTGTACTTCACTACTGTAATTTTCAACGACTGTTTGTTTTAACACTGTTTATCAAGTTTCTGTTGTGCTAATTGCGCCATCCAATTTAGTAATAAACACTAACCCCTACCGACTGTTTATTTTAACAGTGTTTGTCAAGTTTCTGCTGTTCTAATTGTGTCATCTGATTTGTACTTAATTACTGTAATCTTCACGGAGTGTTCATGTAACACTGCCTGCCAAGCTTGTATTGTGCTAATTGTGTCACATAATTTGCACTTTATTAACTTTCTTGTCTATCTTATCTGTTCATTTAAAGGTGATTATGTACGTGGCTAAAACAACTCAGAATACCGTCACTGAGCTCCTTTAAATCCAGTTAAACTTTATCTTGTAGGCGCATTCTTGTAAATGAAGAGAAACGACAGCGTTTGAGCCGAGTGACCCATGAAGCCGACTAGGAGTATTTCTACTCGACCCCCTGGATGGGATGGTAGCCCACTGCAAGGTAACCCCCCACCACCACTCCGCATTAAATTCGCCGATAAATACTTACCACCTTGGTGGAGAGAGGCACTGTGAAAGCTAGGGTCTAGCCTAAGAACACGATACAATGTTCCCGGCCAGGGGCACGTTGCTCAAAAGGCCCGGAAAACCATTTTTAGTTAATCCCTATTAAAGACAGGGAGACGGTATACGCTTGAAACTTCTTCTACGGAATGGAACCTCTGTTTATTTTAAGAATATGTGAATAAAACAGCCTTGTAATCCCAAGGTTTGAGATTTTGCTACGACTTTCCGGGTGCGAAAACTTTTCGAGACATTCTAGAAACGGGCTCCAGGGCTCGAACCCGGATCACTCGATCCGGAGTCAGTGCACTAACTATGAGGAAACGCACCTCCTCCTTCTAGATTAAAATGTAATTAAGTACAAATCAGATGACACAATTAGAACAGCAGAAACTTGACAAACACTGTTAAAATAAACAGTCGGTAGGGGTTAGTGTTTATTACTAAATTGGATGGCGCAATTAGCACAACAGAAACTTGATAAACAGTGTTAAAACAAACAGTCGTTGAAAATTACAGTAGTGAAGTACAAATTAGATGACGCAATATGCAATAAGCCGTCGATGGAGATTACAGTCATGAAGTAAGAGTTATGGACACATTTCGCACGACAGAAACTTGTCAAACAATGTTAAATGAAAAGTCGCTGGAGATCACCGTATTAAAAAGTACAAATTAGATGATGCAATTTGTAAAGTAGAAACTTGACGATTAAACTGTCGGAGGAGATTACAGTAATGAAGAACATCTTTTTCACAAACGAAACTTGGCAAACACGAACAGTCGGCGGAAATTACGGTAATGAAGTACAAATTAGATGACACATCGGGCACAACAGAAGCGTTCGCTTCTCGGAAAACTGTCGGTGGAAATTGTAGTAATGAAGTACAAATAAGATGAGGCAAATAGTGTTGAATAAACAGTCGGTGGAGATTACAGTAAGTGCAAATTAATGACGCAACTTACACACTAAAAGCTGGACAAACGTTGTAAAAAACCTGTCCGGCGGAGATAATGATGTGAACAGTTCAGTGTTTAGTTACTAATTAGATGGTGCAATTAGCACAATAGAAACGTGACAAAAATTGTTGAAACAAACAGTCGGTGAAGATTACAGTATTAAAGTGCAAATTTTAATTAGATGACGCAGTAAGTCAACAAACGGCGAAAATTTCAGTATTAAAGTACTAATTAGTTGACGTAAATAGCTCGATAGAAAATTATGAACAATACAAAATGCTAATTATTCCCCTGGACCTCGACTCTGTTCTTTTGTTTCTGCACAATTCGAAACTAGCCTATTAATAGGGTATGTAGGTTTGATGATTTTCCGTGAGATTTGGTCCGAACATTCGCTGATAGATAAGGAACAAAAGGGTGTCGGCGAATTCTTTTATTTAAATACTTTTCTCGTGGCGGCCTCTAACGCAACACATTACACGAATTTTTCGACAATCTATAAAAAGATAACCAATAAAATGCTGACACCCTTTTGTTCCTTATCTATCAGCGAATGTTCTGACCAATTTTCACGGAAAATCATCAAATCTACATACCCTATTAATTCGCTGGAACGTCAGCTGGTCATTTTGACGTTGACGGCTTCTGCCGCCTTTGGAAAGCAGAAGTCAAAACGGAACAGAATTTTATCGAATTCTACATTTTATAACCTTTCTACTGATATTTACAAAATAACTGAGCCACTACGCGCGCTCTCATTGGTCGATAAGTGTGTTTATTATATGGCTAGCTCCGTGAGCGGGCAAGATGAACCAAATCGCGCGCTGTGATTGGCTACCCGAACGGGCAAGATGGAGCCATCTTGCCCGCTCGGGACTACCCGCTGCATCCCGAAAGCAAAATTTCACCAAAAGCCATATAATAAATCCTTTATTGACCAAGTTTGTTCGGTCAAGATGGCTGGATATTGGCCTCGTTCTTTTTTTTGCGAGTTTATGGACCTCGACTTCGTCTCGGTCCATAAACACGCAAAAAAAGAACTTGGCCAATATCCAGCCATCTTGACCTCACACTTGGTCAATAACCCGTACTTAGATGAGAGTAACACGGTTGTGACGTTTTAGATTCGCGCGTATTTTAAAAATTATTTCACAAAAGCAATAGAGTACTTTTTCCGTGTTTACATAGCCTCATCTAAACACAAGGAGGGTTGAGAGAATTCGAGATAGTTATGCAAACCCTTGACTGCGTCTGGGGTTTGCATAACTGTCTTGAATTCTCTCAACCCTCCTTGTGTTTAGATGAGGCTATGTAAAAACGGAAAAAGTGCTCTATTGCTTAAATAGTTTGTGGGGGTTACATTAACAACAGCGCGCGTACAAATTTTTTTTTCTGGAGGACACCCGCGAAGGTTTGGAGTAACCTTAAAGAAACACAGCAACAAATTACACGTATCACAAATGACTGTGTTATGACTACATCCACACTATATATTTCTTATTTACTCTAAGTGCTACTTACTCGCAGTAGGGAAACGAATTTCTAATTAAAAGTGTTTATAAAGTTGTTGAGGAGCATAGGCTCATTATGAGTAGTTTATAGGTATGAGCTTACCAAATTTTCAACTATGCGTTCGCGATTGATTGTAGTAATGTATTCGGTTAAAACAAATGAATTATTGTTTAGTTTACTTACATACACTTAGAATTTCATGAAAAGGAGGGTGTAATTGAATTATCTCACTAGCATCGGATTTGTTTGGTACTGAAAGACAGCGAAGAGCGGTTTCGTCCTTTTGTCATTAAATCTTTTATATTGTAAATTGAAAAGTGAAAATTGAGTATTGTCCACAATAACGTTTCTTACTGCCAGCGTGCTCTGAAATGTCTTCAGGTGAATAGCGCGCTGTACTGTTTATTAAAGGATTTCTGTTTCTTGTTGGCAGTTTTCGGTTTTCTTGAAGCGTCTCTCGAACAACAGCTCGTAGAAATCAAGAGGTTTGAAAATGTCCAGGTAGAGCGCATACTTCTTTTCATAGGTTAAGTTAGCCATGGCGTTTATCACTTCTTCGGAAATCAATTGTCTCATCCGGTAGTCTAGTGTCAGATCTGAGTTAGATTGGCCGTATAACCGACCTCTCGGTCTGTCTCTCTTCTCAGTAACGAGAGAAACTGCTTCATTGCCAGTTTCGTTCATGTCGCGTACTTTGTAAGTATTCATAGCTGTTAGCTTGTCAGCTTGTTAGCAGTTTTCCGGTAACTGTTTGAGTCCTCCACCGCTTATATAGTTTCAGGGCTGGTATTAACGGTCCAATCAGGAGCCAGCATAAATCAACACAAAGTTACTGTATTTCCAAGGTGATGTACCAGAGACCACAGAGAGTTTAAAAACAACTCTAAAAATAAACAGGGCGGCGGTTGGAGTAATTATATTAGGCGGGTAACAGG